>JAYGGG010000297.1:0-59571 GCA_036346245.1 Bonia amplexicaulis | reverse complement strand
CACAATCTTCCTCGTATGCTTAAGGTGTTGCGGGCGACAGAACCCGCACGTATATCATATGCAAGACAAGCGTTCACAAGTCACGGGATATGCGGTGTTGCGAGATCCTTGTTAGTATTCGTGCTTGCATCGATGCATTCGAGCATATCTTGCCGGTGATCTCGATTAATGAAACCTTTTGACGAGCAATCTGAGGCGGATCCACGGCGACCATAGGCGTTGTGGCGACAACCAAATATTGCCGGCCATCGCATTCGTGGAAAGTGAAATTATGAAAAAGGTTGTGGTTTCTCGGACATGTTAGGGTTAGAGTTGTCGGCACTGTCACGGTGTGTGCGTAATTCATGATCGCCACATTGGGATTATAAAGGCTATAAGAAAACTTCAGAAAGACTCCAAGGAGCCCTTTTCGTGGCCAGACATAAGAAACAGATGATGCATTCGTCACTTAAGGGCTAACTAAGTGTGAATACCCAAAGCTTGCATAATAAGAGTGCTCCTGGATTGCCATTATCTGTACCGCATTGTATCCAAGCCTTTTAATTCTTGGCAACACCTCATCCCTAAAGTTAGCATATGTGTTTATCTTCGGTTCCTGTGCAACAAGTCGTATAAAGATATTCAGTTGCATCCTCAAGTATTAATGATGATAGTATAGAGTAGAGATAAGTTACCAAGAAGTAGGTTACAAATAATTAACTATATCTTTTCTATGGTTAATAATGTACAAAAAAAATCCCCTTTGGTTTTTCTTCCACGAACACCACATTCCCGTGGTGCATATACATACACCTCCACGGAGACGTTACAAGATCCAGACTCTCTGGCAAGAAAGATAAAATAAAAAACCTAATAAATTCATTAACTCAATTACACATCCATATTTGATCCCGCTTTAATCAGCACATGGCTCTAAAATTGCACTGTAGCGATTTTTAGTTTTTTCTAAAAAAAAGTATAAAAAAAATTGTTACATTATAACAGACAATGTAGAGAAATAAGAAAAAAATCAAAAAATCAAAATTAAAAACCAGCGTATTTTAAGTAAAACCGGAGTGTATGGAGCGAACCCAAATATGGTTACGAGATCCAGTCTCTGACAAGAAAAAAAACAAAAAAAAACCCTAATAGATTCATGGACTTAAGGAATTGACAGTAACGGATTGTTCAACTAGAATCTTTAACATTTAAGAACTTGATGGTAATACATTATTTAAATCAAATCTTCAATATGAAAGTACTTTGTACTTTAACCTCAACCTCATAGTTATTAATATAAACCTGTGAATGTTTCTAAAGAAAATGTGAGATCAAGTTAGTTGACAACCACCATAAGCTTCTTACTTTCATGTTCTACAATAAAGAAGAGTAAATGGGTAGATCCAAGGAAAAGAGCTCTGCAAAGTACATGGAGGGAAAACAGCAGCACAACAGGCGGGCTTTGTTGAACGCATGCCACGCCTTCTCTCACAAAATGGGAAGTTACTGGATTCTTATTTAGCACTAAGCAGCATGGGTACAAGGAAATTAAACGACTCTGTTGAATAGATGATTCAGCAGATACAATGCCAACATAAATCGTTATGTACAAAGGCCACAGGAATGTGCAAGATAGGAAGAAGGGTTTGGTGTAGCTCGAGAAAACGCAATCGTATGTTGGTCCATCTTCGAAGTCACTCGAATACAAGAGGTCACCAACAAGCTATCTATCCGATCTTCCTGGCATTCAGCGAAGCAGAACAACCTCATGTAATCATAGCATCAGGCCAGCCTTGCGCAAGGTTGAACTAGGCAGCGGTGGTGCGACACGAGTTCTCCGGGTCCCCATTATGGCTGCCGATTTGCATTGAACGTCTTACAGTATCAGTCCTCTGTAAGGGCATACACGACAGCAGTCCTGCTAGGAGTGTACAGCGAGAAAGAACGCGGTCTGTTGTCATGCGGATATTCCTGCAAGGCATCAGTAAATGGGGTTAGTTATTTCAGAGTTGCAAGCGACAAAATGAGACAAACTTGCAACAACACTTGGGCCCAGACTTACAGTAGTGAAGAACTCAGCGTCATGATCAAGCCGACCGAATCCTCCGAAGAGGCCATCGTCGGAGTCTAATACCACCTGATAAGAAATGGCAGAAACTGTCAATAACCAACGAAAACCCAGTTGCGTCTGTCCAAATGGGCTGCTCTAAAACTGGTAGGATGATTTGAGTAAATTTCGGAAAGTTCCAGTATTAGAACGAGTTCAACTAAGGAAGAAGATTGGTGCAAGTCCTTAGTCTAGTGGCAAAGATTAAACGAATGTAGGAGTGATACTTGACTACTAGAACCCTTCTACCAACTACCACATCTAAAGCAACAGCTTCTATCCATGCAGAAATGAATAATTGCAAAAACCCCACTAGTGATGAAAAGTGGATAATGAAAAGGCGATGCATACCTTGTACTTCCCAGGCTTTAAACAACCAACACGATAGTCAAAATAGCTATTGCTCCAGTGGAAGTTGAACACGAATACCAAATCTCCTCTCTCGAAGATGATCACCTTATCCTCCTCATGTTTCCGTGATACATACTGGTGCTCAGAAGTCATGAACTGCATTTACATTGTCAATTTTATGAGTAAACATATCCAGTCATGATCTCAGAGCTGGGATAGGTAACAATATGCAAGCACTTAAACCAACTGTTTTAATTTGTGAAAACCAATTCCAGATCATTGAGATTTATCCTGTAGTGTTTTATTGAAACATAAAAAGTTTTGACTGTTTGAAGAGAGAGAAAATTAGCTGTAATATATTATGCAATAAAGATAAACCAGTGACGTACTCCATATTTTTCCTCAAGATGGTGCATCGCCTGATCAAACTCTTGCATAACACGATATCTAAGATAATCTGCATCTCCCTGGCCAAAAAATGATGAAATTCTTACTGGCCAACAATGGTAACACATATTTATATCAACTTATATAAAAGGTCAAAAGCAATGTTGGTCTTTCCTAAACAAGATTATACAAGAAATATATGGCCAATCTGGATCAGGCGAGAGGATATAATAGCACAGCTAAAACTTACAAGGTCAAATCTACGGCGGCATTTATCAAAACTATTGTTATTTCCTGGGATGACTGAACCATTTGGAAGACTTTGTGGACCTCTTGGAAAATCTATCCATTCTGCCAAGTAAAATAGAAGTAATCATAACTTCCTCCTTACAAGCAATAGATTACATACAATGCAAAGATCATGGTTAAAATCACTGTAAATCACAACCATGAATAATGCAATAAGATTGTAAAGACTGACCAGGATGCCCAAACTCATTTCCCATGAAATTAAGATAGCCTTCACCTCCTAAACCCATGGTGACAAGCCTAATCATTTTATGTAATGCTATCCCACGATCAATGCGAGGTGTTGAAGGTCTGTCCAGAGCCATGAAATCATACATATCCTACGAAGAAGTTGAGATGTTCATGTCATTATGTATTGAATCAATAATTTACAGCACAATACTACACTGTATGAACAATCTGATGAAACTAAGCCAAGTATGGAATTCTTTTAGGTCCGAAAGTAACAGCTAGTACCTTATCCATCAACCAGAACGCAATAGTCTTATCACCAACTAGTGCTTGATCATGACTTTCTGCATAAGTGACGCATTTCTCTAACCATCTTCTATTTGTTAGGGTGTGCACAATATCACCCATTTTCCAGGCTTCATCGCTTTGCCTGTGTTAAAGAAATGTTAAATTTGATTGCAGCATATTTGGAAACTACTGAGAATGTACATTAAGTACCAACATTCAACAGCTTTAAAGTAGATGCCTAGATAACTCGTGAAAAAGTATGATCAAAGAGCAGAAAACAGCTTTTCTAAGGGCGAGAGCAGCAGCAGCAGCATGACATTATTAAAGATGGTCTAATTTTGTGATATCCAGCAAGTTGGTTGAATAATTTGAACAAAGTTAATTATTGACATCGCATTGAATTACTGTTTTAAAATTTAAATATCAGTGCAGCAGCTATTAGCAGAGCACAGTCATGGCAGAGCAGATACTGGGTTACAGGTTACGGCGAGCCACAAGAACCACTATGGTTGCAGGTTACTCTAAGGCATTTGAGCTTTACTTGACAGCCAGTTGCTGCATATCTGAATCATTGTAAAGTTTTCTATTGAACCGCTTACTTCCCTTTGAAAACAATTAAAACTAAATATGTCATGTGACCTTTTATATTCCTTTCATAAACTTACTAACAACTTTCTAATCTAGCTAAATTGATTACCTAGTACCTGTGCATATGAAGCACCAAAAGGTCTAGACCTGATCACAGACCACAGTCTACAGCCCTAGATACAAGGTAATTTCAAATTGTTACTCGCTGGAGTCTTGCTGTTGGTGATAGCAAGATCCTTACTCTCATGGAGAGGATAACATTTGGAGATGGGGCAATTTTTCTATTTCTCACACAAAGTCATACCAACTTTGAGGGGTTGGGGATACATATTATAAGTCGCCAACCAGCCAAGCATATGCTAAGATCTTTGTCCTAGATGCTAGTCAAAGATGCTAAAGCGAGATCTTGTCCTAGATGCTAAGCGAGATCTTTGTCCTAGATCTTGTCCTAGATGCTAGTCAAGGATGCTAAAGCGAATCTTGTCCTAGATGCTAGTCAAGGATGCTAAAGCGATCTTTGTACAAAGACCGCAAGATCTGAGACTTATTCATCATTCTCCCCTAAGTCTTGTGCGTCGTCTTGTGGGAAGTTGAACCATCCGATCTAGGGGCGAGCTCGAGAATTTGACCCTCCCAAGAGGCTTGGTGAGCAGGTCCGCAAGGTGATCCGTGGTGTTAATGTAGCTCGCCTTGATCTTGTCTTCATCAAAGCGACCTCGGATGAAGTGGTACCACTTCAGGATGTGCTTGCTCGTTCGTGGAAGCGGGTTCTTTGCGAGCAGGCGGACTTCATTATCCGCCACGAGTGCCACCGCTTGGTGTCTCTGAGGAGATCACCAAGCGGTCGAGCGAGCAGGCGCTGAGTCGGCGGTGGAAGCCGCTATGTACTCGGCCTCACAGTGGGCAGGCCACCACTGCTGCTTGTTGTTGCCGACTAACGAGGCACTTGCAGGAAGAAGAGAATCCAGCTTGTGCTCTTCTTTGGTGTCGATGTCGCTGCGTGGTCATTGTCGTTGTGCCCGATGAAGTGTGCTTGCATGGGACACCTCGGGTAGTGCTGGCCGTAGTTGGAGGTGCCCGCAGCGTAGCGGAGGATCCTCTTCATGGTTCTTGATGCTCCGTCGTCGGTCATTGCATGAGCCGTGGCGTAGCCAGCAATGACGCCAAATCACGGGCCAGCGTGTGGGCGGAGGTAGCGAAGGTCGCCCACGATCGCCGCAGATCTGCGTTCGTCCGCCTCCTCCGGTGCTCTCACGACTCGGCTTGACCTCTCCTCCATAGGGTGTGGGGTGGGTTGCGATCGGTGAGCCCGCCAGCTTCGACGGTGCACTTGGCGTGGCGGTCGGCGAAGGGAGATCTGGGCTGTCACGGTGGACCTCGATCCCGGTGTAGAAGGAGAGGAGCCCCGATCGGCTCATACGGGCGGTCTTCATCTCGCCTTGAGCGCCTCGACCTCGGCCTCTTTGGGCCGGTGATAACAGTCGTCGGCGTGAGGCGCCCGCGGCGGGCGTTGCGCCTTTGCCCGCCCGGTGAACCGCGGCCTCGTGTGCGCTCTGCTGGAACCCCATTTTCTTGAGGTGGAGTCCGACTTAGCGTTCGGGCTCGTGGTGCTGCCATGGCCGTGAGGGCCTTGCGGCGGAGAACCTGCCCTCCTGCGGGGATGGCGAATCCGGCGGCCGACGGCGTGGGCCTCCTCCTTCAAGTCGCCATTGAGGAAGGCGGACTTGGCGTCCATGTGATGGGCGCGCCAATCCTCTGGGCCGCAGTGCGAGGAGAAGCGAGCGGACTCCATGCGCGCGGCGGGTGCGGGCGTCATCAGTCGACCCCTGCTGCATGAAACCTCGTGCCACCAAGCGAGCCTTGTGGCAGCGATGGCGCGGCTTCATCCGCTTCAACGAACACCAGCAAGGGTGATCGCGCGGTGGCCGGCGGGAAGATCCGCCCGGCTCCACGTCCGGTTCGCTCGGCGGCGTCCATCTCTGCTTCATCGCGACACGCTTCGCGCGTCTCCTCCGCTCGGCGAAGGCGGGGCTCGCCGTCGTCGCCACGCTAAGTCGACTCGCCTCAAAGTCGTCTTCGCGCCGGTCCGAGGGCGGGTACCTCATGAGGATGTTGTCCATAGTGCGATAGCGCGAGCTCGTCGTCGTGGTAGGCGTCGGCGGTCCTCGTCGTGAGGCAGTGAGTAGCGAACTCCACCATCTTGTTGCTCGTCGTGGGCCAAGTTGTTGGGGCGATCCGGTGGTGTGGCCGCGGTGCGGGAGAGTGGTGGCCGGTGCGGAGGCGTGGGTGGCGGTGTCGAAAGTGGTGGAGCACTCGCGGGAGGCGGTGGCGAGCAAGGTGTCGAGGTGGATGAGCTCGGTGAAGGCAGTTGCTAGCTCCCGGCTCTCTCGAAGTGGGCGTGGTCGACAACAAAGTCCACGAGTCGAAGTCGAGGCGTAGTCCCACCGCTTGTCCCGTCCAACCTCGCGCCGTCGAACACAGCGTCACGCGAGATGCGGACGTCTTTGTGTGACGAGGTCGAGGATGCGGTGAGCCTTGAGCCCTCGCGTGGCCGATGAACACTCCGGTGCTCACGTCGTCGAGCTTACGATGTGGCCAAGCTCCTTGGCGAGCGAGGAGCCGAAGACCCGCAAGTGGGAGACCGCGCTTGCGCCCATGCCAAGCCTCGTCGGCGTCCTGGTCGGCGCCTTAAGGTAGGCGGTTGAGGATGTGAGCGGCCGTCACCACGCCTCTCCCAGAAGGCCGGCATCCCTGCAGCGAGGAGGGCCCGAGCCATCCCATGGCAACCGCAGGTTGCGGCCGCTCGGCGATGTCGTTACGCTGCGGTTGTCGGTAGCGAGTAGTGGCGCAGATGCCCTCATCGGCCGCGATGCGACGCGTCGGCCGCCGTGAATTCGCCGCCGGTTGTTCAATGCGCGACCTGCGCGCGGCTTGCGGCGCGCTCGCCTCGCGGCGACTGCGTGCGCTGATGGCGTCATGACCTCTCTTGCCGCCGAGGACCATCACCCATGTAGCGGAGAGGTCGTCGACGGCGGCGGCGGAAGTAGCGTCGTCTCGGTGTGGCGGTGTCACCGCCACACAAGTCCCGTGCTGGCTCGAGCCTCTCCTTGGCTCGGAAACTTCGCCCATTGGGGAAAGGAGTCGCCTCGCCGTCAACAGCGGCGTCGCAGAGCGCTCCATATGGTCAAAATGCGGCGGGCCTCGCACCATTTCCGCGCAGGCAGCCGGAGACCTCAGTGAAGGTGCCCAAAGCGCTCGTGCCCTTCGCCACGCCTCGTCGTCCCGACGGCGGCGAACAGAGGGTTGTGCCACACTGCGTTGATGAATAAGTCTTTGTCTGCGGTCTTTATCGGCATACGCTTTAGCATCTAGGACGACATCGCTTTAGGACATCATCGCTTTAGCATCCTTGACTAGCATCTAGGACGGCATCTAGGGCGACATCGCTTTAGCATCCTTGACTAGCATCTAGGGCGACATACGCTTTAGCATCTAGGGGCGACATCTGGGGCGACATCTTAGCATATGCTTGGGCGGTTGGCGACCTATAATATGTATCCCCAACCCCTCGGGTTGGTAAGGCATTGTGTGAAATAGAAAAAATTGCCCCATCTCCAAGTGTCTTCCTCTTCATGAGAGTAAGGATCTTGCTATCACTGTGACAAGACTCCGGTGAGTAACAAGTGGTATCGAGCTATACTATCCTTAGCTGAGCATCTCTGCTCATCTCCTTGACCTCATGGCGGCCCAGTGCGATAGAATAGCGGCTCGGTGTCCCCTCCTCCTCTCAGGAGGCAGGCGGCGGCTCGTCGAGCGACCCTCTCTCGCACGCCCCGATGGCGCGCCATGTCCGAGGCGGTCTCGGCCTTCGATCGCCTCGAGCATGCAATGCGTCGTGACAGCCAGCCGGCGGCAGCGAGCGGCGGCGGCGTCAAGCGTGGCGGCCGCGGGCGGCGGCGACCATAGCGGAGGTGGAAGCGGCGGCGGCGGTCACGGCAGCGGCGCGGCGGCGGAGGTCAAGGTTCTCACAGCACCACCAGCGGCTCCATCTCTGCGATGGCGCCACGCGAGACCTTGAGCTGCTGGAGGAACATGCGGCGGCGAGCAGCGCGATGGCGGCGCGTCCGCTCCGCAGCGGCGGCGGCCAGACGGCAGCGGGCCGGCGGCGCTCTGGAGGAAGCACGCGCAGCGGCGGCGTGCGGGTCGGCGGAGCGCGCGCCTTCACGAAGCGGCGGCTCTCTCCCGGTTCGATACCGTGGTCACCACGAGTACCAGTGTCGTCGGGGCGTCGGCCCGGCGGCGGGTGGCCTACCCTCGCCAAGACCAACTTCGTCGAGTGGGTCTGCGGTGATGAGGTGAGGCTCAGTGCGGCATATGTGGGATGCGGTCCCATGCGGCGGCGTCGACTACGACCGGGATCGGCGGCGGCCGATGCTCTCATCGGCTGCGATCACTTGAGATGCGATTCTCGCTTACCAACAAGCGGATCGCCAAAGAGGCTTGGGGCGCCATCGCCGCGAACGCGACGGCGGCGGCCGCGCGCAAGTCTACATTGCGGGCACTACGCAGGGTGGGAGAACGGCCTTCAAGCGGTGAGGGGCGTTGATGACTTTGCTCTCGTCTCAACACTCATTGCGAAGTTGGTGCGGTTCGGCGACGACACCTACGGCGAGGAGAGGCGTGGAAAAGCTCTTCCGCTGCGTCCCAAGAAGTACAAGCGGATGGCTCGCTCGATCGAGTCTCTTTGGACCTCTCACGATGACGATCGAGGCGTTGGGTCGCCTCAAGGTGGTTGGCGGCGATGAGCCTGGCGCCTCTCGGGACCCGTCACCATTGGCGGAGCTCCTCCTCGCTCGGGAGCGGTGGGTGCCGGCCAAGGTGACGGGAAGAAGGGAGCCTTCTTCCACGACAAAGGGACATAGCGTGGCATCGTGACAAGCACGCAAAACGCCGAGCAGGCGCGAGGACGTCTTGGGGTGATGGCCGTGGGCGCCAGTATGCGCCCGGCAAGCAAAGCGGACGAGGCGACTCTTGCCACAATCGCGGCAAGCTTGGTCATTGGGCCAAGGGTGTCGGCGACCACGACGGCGAGCCCACGTCACAAGCGGAGGAGCGGCGGCTCATTCATTGCTCATGCGAGCAGCGAACTACCTCCAGCCGACCGTATGCATGGCTCTCCACCTTGCGAGCCAAAAGCACCGCCTCCTCGGCTCTGGCTCGGCAACAACAAGGCGGCGGGTGGTGCCTCGACACGGCGCCGCCCATCACATGACCGGTCGACGGGAGTTCTTGTAGGGAGTTTGACTCTAGCGTCCGAGGCTCGTCAAGTTTGGGGCGCCTCGGCGTGGAAATCAAGGCGTCGGCTCAGTCATCCTCACCGCTGTGTCACGGTGAGCACAGTCGCTCACCGGCGTACTACATCCCGATCTGCGGAACTCCATCATCGGCTTGGGACGGTGGATGAGAGCGGCTCATGGTCGAGATCGAGCACCGGTGTTGCGGTTGGGATCTTCGCCGCCTTCTTGCCAAGGTAACGAGGCTAAAATCGACTCTACATTCTTCACGTGCGGTGGCACAACCCCTCGTCTCGCCGCTCGTCGGGACGACGAGGCGTGGCGATAGGGCACGAGCGCTTTGGGCACCTTTCACTCGAGGCCACAGGCGGCTCGGTGCCACGAAATGGTGCGAGCACGCCATGCCTTGACCATGTGGAGCGGTTACTGCGGCGTCTGCGTGTTGACGGGCGGCGACTCCCTTTCCCGGCAGCGAAGTTTAGAGCCAAGGAGAGGCTCGAGCTCGTGCGGGACTTGTGTGGCGGTGACACCCGCCACACCGAGAACAACGCTACTTCCTGCGCCGCCGTCGACGACCTCTCCCGCTACATGTGGGTGATGGTCCTCGGCGGCAAGAGAGAGGCTGCGGGCGCCATCGAGCGCCAGTCGCCGCTGGCGAGGCGCGCGCCGCGAAGTCTGCGCCACAGAACAACTGCGGCGAATTCACGGCGGTGAATCGCGTCGTCTTCGCGGATGATGAGGGCATTCGCGCACTACTCAGCCGTCTGACCCGCAGCGAGCGGCGTCGTCGGCGGCGCAACCGCGGTTGTGGGGTGGGTCGGCTGCTCCTCAGCGAGAGGATGGATGCCACTGCTTCGGGAGAGGCGGTGGTGGCGGCCGTCTACATCATTAACTTTCGCCTACCAAGGCGCTCGGCTCAGGGGCCGTCGAGGCTTGGAATGGCGCAGCCGGCGGTCTCCCACTTATGGTCTTGGCTCCCTCACGTTCTCCAAGGAGCTTGGCCACATCGGTAGCTCGGCGGCGTGAGCACTCGGGAGTGTTCATCGGCTATGCGAGGGCTCGAGCCTCGCATCCTCGACCGTCACACGTCGCGTCCGCGTCTCACGTGGCGTTGTGTTCGGCGAGGCGAGGCGGGCGTGGGACAAGGCGGTGGGCGGCGGTTCGACCGACTCTCGAGGACTTTGTTGTCGACTCGTCCGCTTCGAGAGCGGGAGCTAGCACTCGTCTTCACCGAGCTCGTCCACCTCGACACCTTGCTCGCCACCGGCTCCGTGAGTGCTCCACCACCTTCGGACCGCCACGCCCACCGCTCTTCACCACCGCCACCCACGCTCTCCCGCACCGGCTCGCGCTCTCCCGGCGGCGGCCACACCACCGGATCGGCCCCAACAATTTCGGTCCATGACGGCGCGATGGTGGAGTTCGCTACTCCATTGTCTCACGACGAGGACCGCGTCGACGCCTACCATGGCGGCGAGCCTCTGCGCTTCTGCGCATCGCGGGCGACCTCCTCGGAAAGCAATGTCCACAGGCTGGCGCGGCAGCGACTGAGAGCGGGCCGCACCGCATAGGGCGGCGGCGAGCCTCGTTCCTTCGCCGAGATGAGAGAGACGCGGCATGGTGTCTTGCGATGAAGCGTGAGATGGGCCGTCGGCGAAACAAGACGTGGGGCTGGCGGATCTTCTGCCGGACGCCGCGATCACCCTTAAGTGGGTGTTCAAGGCGAGCGGGATGAAGCCGGCGCCATCGTCAAGCACAAGGCTCGCTTGGTGGCACGAGGCTTCATGCGTGAGAGGATCGACTTCGATGGCGCCGCACCCGTTGCGCGCATGGAGTCCGTTCGTCTTCTCCTAGCACTTGCGGCCCGGGGAGGATTGGCGCGTCCATCACATGGACGTCAAGTCCGCCTTCCTCAACCGCGACTTGAAGGAGGAGGCTCACGTCCGTCGTGCGGGATTCGTCATCCCAAAGAAGGAGGCAAGGTTCTCCGCGCGAGGCCCTCATGGCTTCGCGGCGCACCACGAGCTCGAACGCTGGTGGACTCCACCTCAAGCAAATGGGGTTCAGCAGCGCACACGAGGTCGCGGTCTCACCGGCTGGGCAAAGGCGGCAACGCCCGCCGGTAGGCGTCTCGTCGACGACTGGTGATTCTTGGCTCCAAGGAGGCCGAGGTCGGCGTTCAAGGCGGAGATGAAGACCGCCTTCGGATGAGCGACTTGGGCTCCTCTCCTTCTACCTAGGGATCGAGGTCCACGGGGCGCTCCAGTATCTCCCTTCGCCGACCGCCACGCCAAGCGCACCGTCGAGTGGGCGGGCTCACCGACCGCAACCCCACCCCTCACTCTATGGAGGAGGTCAAGTCGAGTCGTGAAAGCAGGCGGAGGAGGTGGGCCTTGACGCAAGACGGGCGCATCGTGGGCGCCTTCGCCACTCGTCCACACAGCGTCCGTGTTGGCGTTCGCCGTTAGCTCGTCGATCGGTTCATGCACGACCGACGGCGGCGCATCGGCAGTCGTGAAGAGGATCCTCCGCTTCGTTGCGGGCACCTCGACTACGGCTTGCACTACCCGAGGTGTCCGTGCGCAAGCGCTTCATCGGCATGCAATGACGGCGACCAGCGACATCGACACCAACAAGAGCACAAGCGATTCTCTTCTTTCTCGGCAAGTGCCTCGTTAGGTGGCGATCGGTCAAGCGGCGGTGGTGGCCGTCCACCGTGTGGCCGAGTACATAGCGGCTTCCACCGCTCGACTCGGCGCTACGGCTCGCTCGGCGCCGGTGATCTCCTCGGCGAGACAACGAAGCGGTGGCACTCGGGGTGGACAACAAGTCCGCTCTGCTCGCAAAGAACCCGTTTTCCTGACGAACGGAGCAAGCACATCCGGGTGAAGTACCACTTCATCCGAAATCGTTTGGATGAAGGCGACATCAAGGCGAGCTACATCAACACCACGGATCGACTTGCGGACTGCTCACCAAGCCTCTTGGGAGGTCAAATTCCTCGAGCTCTGCTCTAGGATCGGGATGGTTCAACTTCCCACAAGACGGCGTACAAGACTTAGGGAGAATGATGAATAAGTCTTTGTATTGCGGTCTTTGTCGACAAGACCTTTAGCATCTAGGACAAGATGCTTTAGCATCTAGGACAACATCTCGCTTTAGGACAAGATCTCGCATTAGCATCCTTGACTAGCATCTAGGACGAGATCTAGGGCTGACAAGATTCGCTTTAGCATCCTTGACTAGCATCTAGGACAGATCTAGGGCGGCATCTACTTTAGCATCTAGGGCAAGATCTAGGATAGCATCTTAGCATATGCTTGGTCGGTTGGCGACTATAAATATGTATCCCCAACCCCTCAAGTTGGTAAGGCATTGTGTGAGAAATAGAAAAAAATTGCCCCATCTCCAAGTGTCTTCCTCTCCATGAGAGTAAGGATCTTGCTATCACCAACAAAGAAGACTCCAAATGAGTAACACACGTGAAGAATGTAGAGTCGATTTTCGCCTCTGGTTACCTTGGCAAGAAGGCGGCGAAGATCCCAAATCCGCATGATACCGTGCTCGATCTCGACCATGAGCCGTTCTCATCCACCGTCCCAAGTCGATGATGGAGTTCGCAGATCGGGGATGTAGTAGGCGCCGGTGGCACTGTGCTCACGAACAGTGGTGAGGATGACGGAGCCGACGCCTTGATTTCCACGCCGAGGCGTCCCAAACAGACGGAGCCTCGGACGCTAGAGTCAAACTCGGCGAAGAACTCCGTCGACCGGTCATGTGATGGGTGGCGGGGTGTCGAGGCACCACCCGTCGATCTTGTTGTTGCCGAGCCGTGGCCGAGAGGGCATGTGCTTTTGGCTCATCAGGTGGAGTAGAGCCATGCGGTAGGTGCGGTGAAGGTGGTCGATGCTCGCATGAGCAATGAGCGAGCCATTGCTCCTCCCTCCTCCGCACTGCGCGACGTGGGCTGGCCGCCGTGGTCGCCGACAATCCACGCCCAATGACCAAGCTTGCCGCATTGTGGCAAGAGTCGTCTCGTCTTGGCTTTTGCTTGCCGGTAGCCGCATGCAGGCGCCTCCACGGTCATCACCCTCGTCACGTCCCGCTACCGCACGGCGTCTTTTGCGCGGGTTGCCGCGCTTGCCACGCTTGTGGCGGCCTGTCGTGGAAGAAGGCTCCTTCTTCCTGTCACCTTGGTCGTGCCCACCGCTCCCGGTGAGGAGGAGCTTCCGCCAATGGTGACGGGTCCCGAGAGGCGCGTGGCTCATCGTTGTCAACGACCTTGAGGCGACCCATCGCCTCCTCGATCGTCATCGTGAGAGGTCCAAGAGACTCGATCGGCGAGCCATCGCTTGTACTTCTGGGGGCCAATGAAGAGCTTTTCCACGCCTCTCTCACCGTAGGTGTCGCCACCGAACCGCACCATCTTACGCAGCAGTGTTGAGGCGGAGAGCAAAGTCATCAACGTCCTCGCACGGCTTGAAGGCGGGTTCTCCCACTCCTGCGTAGTGCACCGCAATGTAGACTTGCGGGCGCGGTCGCCGCCGATGCGTCTTTGCGGCGATGGCGTCCCAAGCCTCTTTAGCGATCCGCTTGTTGGTAGCGAAGCGCATCTCGGGCGGGACTACGGCGATGAGAGCATCCAGCGCCGTCGATCCCGGTCGTAGTCGACGTCGCCGTCACGGACCGCATCCCATATATGCCGCACTGAGCTTCACCTCATCACCGACCCGCTCGACGTAGTTGGTCTTGGTGAGGTAGGCCACCCGCCGCCGGGCCGACGTCCTCGACGACGACTGGTACTCGTGGTGACCACGCATGCAACCGGGAGAAAGCGTCGCTGTGAAGCCGCGCTCTCCGTCGACTTCGTCTGTTGCCGCCGTGCGTGCCTCCTCAAGAGCGCCGCCGCGCCCGCGCTGTCTGGGCCGCCGCCACGCTCGTGGGCATCTTGCGGCCGCCATCGCGCCGCTCTCCTCTGCCGCCTCCTCCAGCGACTCAAGGTCTGCGTCGGTATTGTCATCGGCGAGATGGGCTGCTGCTATTCTGCTGTGAACCTTGACCTCATTCTTGCGCCACGTGGCCGCATCTGCCGCCGCCTGCTCTGCCGCGCCGCCGCCGCTTCCGCCTCCGCTCTGCCGCCGCCCGCCTCGCCCCATGCCGACCTTGACGCTTCTTCCGCCGCCGTCTCTGCCGCCGCTTCATGCTGCTCGTCTGCTGCCGCGAGCTCGATCGTCTGCCGACGCCGCATGCTCGAGGCGACCGAAGGCCGAGAGGCGCCTGCGGACATGGCGCGCCATCTTGAGGGGCATTGCGTGGAGGGGCGCTTAACGAGTTCTTGCCTGTCTCCCAGAGAGAGCGTGACGGGGGGGCCGCCGCTTCTTGCTGGGCCGCCATGCCAGGCGGAGAAGGAGATGAGCGAGAGATGCTCGGGCTACGAGGATAGTATGGCTCGATACCACTTGTTACTCATTGAGTCTTCTTTGTTGGTGATAGCAAGATCCTTACTCTCATGGAGAGGATGACACTTGGAGATGGGGCAATTTTCTATTTCTCACATCATACCAACTTTGAGGGGTTGGGGATACATATTATAGGTCGCCAACCACCAAGCATATGCTAAGATGTTGTCCTAGATGCTAGTCAAGGATGCTAAAGCGGATGTTGTCCTAGATGCTAAAGCGGATCTTTGTCCTAGATCTTTGTCCTTGATGCTAGTCAAGGATGCTAAAGCGATCTTGTCCTAGATCTTGTCCTAGATGCTAGTCAAGGATGCTAAAGCAGATGCTGTACAAAGACCGCAGTACAGAGACTTATTCATCACAAATTTCATGCATTTTCCATATAGATACAAGTTACTATTTTGTTCATGCAAATATAGCCAAGTGTGTTGGCCCGCTATATCACCACTGTGCAATATCCTGTGTAAAAACACAAGCCGCTACACTTCAGCAATATGCTAACTGCTATTTAAAACATTGTACTCGTTCCATGCATGCATAAGTTAATATGTATGTGATTACACAAATTAATACGTGAGTCGCTCTCATGTTCAACCTGATACCAGGAAGATTGTCTAGCCAGTCACATACATAATTTAAATCGCTATCGTTTAGCAAATGATATATAGATCACTTTGTGTATGTAATCACCAATATTCCAGCACTTACTTCAGGAGTTCGATCCATTTGTCCGGTACAGCCATATGTAGGCGGTAGTCAAAACCAACACCACCATCTTGAACAGGGATGCAAAATGTAGGCATTCCGCTGACCTGAACAATTTCATAGTTAAGAGATTAAAATTGTTGAACAACTAATGCTGGTGGAACCTCCTATTTGCTTGTGACTGTCATGTTCACGTGTGATTGTTTTAGCACCTTGAAACGATACTAGCTCCAAATTATTGATATATGAATGTGTAATAATACTCAGTAGTCAGTACAATGAGATCCCAGGGATGTAAGTTGAAAAATGTTGCTCTTGCAAATACATATATATAACACAGTTAAATATATTTTAGTATCCTTGGATAGCCTTCCATTTCCATATTGTACATTTATGGCATGTACACCAGTCTTCTGAAGTTATTAATAAGGTTGCCCATTTCTACCGCAAGTAATAAATCAAATGAAGAACTAAACGAGCATACTATTAAGAAAATTACAACCATCAAAGAATATGGCTGTAAATTCGAATGCCCTTGCACTTTGTAAATTTGCAGACACAAGAGATGTATTATCATTTATCAGGTGAATAATAAATATAAACCTATTTCCCCAAATAAAATGAGTAACAATCTAGTATCCAAGAAAAAAAAATAAAATGAGTAACAATCTAGTATCCAAGAAAAAAAATATCCTAAATTAATTGGTCTGTGCTGTAAGTATCAATATACATGGAAAAGCAAATACTGTAAGCACTTACATCTTCACCAATGGCTACAGCCTCAGGATAAAGCCCATGAATAAGATCGTTTACCAGCATTAAGTAAACTACTGCATCAACATCAGTGGCAAATCCAAAATACTCGCCATAGTTCCCAGTAAATGCGACCTAGAACAAAACATAGCAATTTCAGAAGAAAGAAAAAACAATAATCACTCTGATGATCTCGTCAGGTAAAATTGTACAGGCAATACTAGGAAGCTATCTAAGACTTGATAGCAGAAGTCACGATTCATGTAATGATGCATAGAAATCATTTTGGCAAAAGGACATCAAGATGTGCCCCCAACAGAAAAGGCAGAAGTCTAAAATTCAAGATACAAGAATCACTTGATAACTTACCTGTAATCCATGGTGAGTATACATCATGGAGGTCACCCCATCAAATCTGAATCCATCAAACTTATATTCTTCAAGCCACCATCTTGCATTTGACAGTAGAAATCTTAAAACCTGCATAAGAACAGAATGTCCATCTGTAAGGACAGATTAACAAGAACAGTAAACCAATATATGGGGACAGACAATCATTTGTTACATACTTCCCAACTCCCATAGTTGAATAGGCGAGAATCCCACATCCAATGATGGCCCCGTGGACCACCGTGGAAGTAATGTGTATCAGTGCCATCAAAACCATTCAAACCGTCCAGGGTATTATTCGATGCATGACTGCAGTATACACAAAATCACTGGTAAAGCTATGCAACGGAAAAGGATCAACTAAAGAAAGTGGAACAAAAAGTAGAATTAAATTATCTCGCCTACAAACACATGAATATGAAATTCAAGTGGCTAAAGTAAGTGGAACACTTTGGTGAAGATATTGACATGTATCTACACTCTTTTCTTTCTTTACCAAAGGTAAGCTCCTCCCTCCCTCCGTCAGGAGAAATATAATCAACAAGTGTGGGCTATCTTTGTACTATCTTTACTACTACAAAAGATGGAGTTGGTGAGTGGTGATACATTCTACACGCTCCCCTCCTCCCCCTCCAAAAAAATCACTAACAAAAGACCGGATAAAATCTAGCGAAAATCGATTCCTCTGACAAACTTTCAAACAAATTCTATCTCTTCTGCCCTCAATTCTCGGCAACAAACCACCACTTGCACCCCTTCCTGATAGCTCCCTCTAAACAAATAAGAAAAACCCCCCACTCTAGCTGTTGTATTGCAATCAATATATAGGAAAATGATGACAGGTGCTTTAGCAGAAGCAACAAACAAGAAGAACAATTAGGGAGTAGCTGGGCATGTGCATTAACTAAAATGTGCGCATGTGCACTGCAGCACTAGATGTGCGCGCCCTTTTGCTGCCACCTCTTTTGACGTGAATCGCTATAGGGATATCAGAAGGAAGAAGGCACCATTGTGGGTCCTGGCCGGAAGGTTGGTGGTGTGTAGCACCGCATCGAGCCGGGTGTGAGCGATGCGGCTCCTCGACATAGGCAACAGGGCTCAGTCACACAACGTGTGCCGGCCGCCCTGGCCATCGGTGCCACTGCCTCATCACCATCGTTGACCACATGTTTCCATTGAACCACCGTCACCTCCTTACGACTACCGGTTTCTAGCGTTGCAGTGGTAGCAGGAGGCGGAGCACGTTCACAAGGTGGTGCAGGTACTATGCTTGCAGCGGGTGCGCCCGCTGGTCGGCGTCACGATCCAGAGGCCAGAGCAGCTTCCATTCTGCCACCATTGGTAACAGCAATGGTGGGTTCTTGGACCGACAGCTCTTGGGTGCTGTGCGTCAAGGACGGGTGGTGGTTGCCACGTGCCTGGTGTGCTTGACAGAATGCACCAGTGGAAAAGTGGACTCGAGAGGCTGGATCCACTACACATTGGTGCCTTTTTGGTGGAATAAATGTTCAACTTGACTTACTATAATTTTTCTACCCATAGCAACACACGAGCATTCATGATTCATCTAGTATAGGAAAATTAGCTAAGTCTCTCTGAAAATGTTTAATTGGAAAATAACATCCAATATTAGGCTGACAAGTGGGGCCTGGCGCCACTTGTCAGTGAGATACTAATGTTATCTTTCCAACTTGCAAATTCTTTGTATTGTCACAAACACATGGCCAGTTAAGTAAATTTGATTGATTGTGCCTGAACTACTCTGTCCACATCTACATCATCAAATTGTGCGGGCGTTACAATGCAAAGCTTCCTGAAACTATCAGTTTACCCAAAGGTGCCAAATATATTTAACTGCCAACTGAGTTGATACATCTGAGAAAAAATCATGTAGCACAATTATATAGAATAACAAAAATAGGCCATCAATAGACCCCCGTCATTTAGAATACCATATCAACATAAGACAAACAAATTAAAATTGTACTAATTACCTGTGAACAACATCCATAAGCACAAGCAAACCAAGCTCATGAGCTTTATCAATCAAAGATTTTAAGTCCTCTGGAGTTCCAAAACGGCTACTTGGCGCAAAAAAATTAGTAACATGGTAACTGCAAAAAAAGAGGTGATCATACCAAGTCAGGAACACTAGAAATTGCTGTCCTATTTGTCCACAAAAAGAAAACTATCCAAATATTTCTGTGTATGAAGCATTAGGATGTAAGAGCTCCAAATGGATGAAAAAGGCACATAGGAAAAAGAGAGAGAGAGAAAATAATTGTGTGAATACCCAAAGCTTGCATAATAAGAGTGCTCCTGGATTGCCATTATCTGTACCGCATTGTATCCAAGCCTTTTAATTCTTGGCAGCACCTCATCCCTAAAGTTAGCATATGTATTTATCTTCGGTTCCTGTGCAACAAGTCGTATAAAGATGTTCAGTTGCATCCTCAAGTATTAATGATGATAGTATATAGTAGAGATAAGTTACCAAGAAGTAGGTTACAAATAATTAACTATATCTTTTTTATGGGAAACAGTAGGGGAGAGCCCTATATAAGTAACTACATAATGCATTAGTGAAAGTTTTCAAATTACAACACAAACTTCTACAAATTGTTAGTACAAATTATCTATCTGAGTAATATAATACAATATTTTGTACTTCCTAATACCTTTTTCATCTTAAATTAGTAACATGGCTACATTATTTATTAGGCTATTAGCCTATTACCACAAGAATGGTGTTCATATATAACTATGTTCTGGCAAACAATGGTTAGGCTTTACTTTAACATGCAATGCCACTACCTCCAAATGCAATGGAAATCATACAAGAAAGCAAAGAAAGTTCAGATGAAAAGGATGCACATGACACTTTATGAGAACAAAGTTTCGCATCGCCAAGCTGAAGACATTCTAAATGCCTAGTTTGTCACATGAATACAAGGAAAATTGGGTATAAGCCACGGCTTAGTTTGGTCATCTAGACTTTGCCACTATTCCTGCTAATAATTGATCATTTGCCCTAGAATCTGTCTATTTCTCTAGCATTTGCCACTTTTGGACGTTAATTGTCCATTTGCAAAGTCCAGATGAATAATCTAAGCGATGGCATATACCCAATGTGTGCTATGTGACACTAGCTATGGAAAGAACTAACAGCTGGGCAGTTAAGTTTTAAAAAATGGAATAAAAGTAAAAATGATACAAAAGAAAATCATCAGCGCAAAAACAGGTCAGAATAACTTATTGACATACCGGGCTACTCATTCCAATATGTGATTCGTATATCCGCAGTGACTTTGGTCGTTTAGGTTGAGGATGTTGGAATACATACTTCTCCTGCAGTTGCATGTAAAACAACCTTAATAAATGAAGGCCACAAAAAGTCAAAATGTAATACCCTAATCAACAAAGAAAAATAATTGCACAGCTCCAAGAGGATTAATTAACACAAGCATATACACAGAAGTCAGAACCCTTGCCAGTTGCCACTTCAAAAAAGGAAGATTAATTTATATGCCACTGCCATGTCTTGACCCACATGTCCATGAGACAATCAGTGGGTACAAATGATGAGGACATCCCTACTACTACTACCATATCATCTGCTCATAAAGAACCCAAAGGTCCAATAACTAGAGCAAGGGCTAAACTTTTAAATAAACAGGTGAATTTGTTCCTTAATGAATTTCCTATTATTTTAAATGAGAATGGTATACTACCTAATGCAAATACATTGTGTGTTCTCAACTTTGAAGCGCTTGGAGACCAACAGACCAACTACGTGCTTGCAAAGAAGAAAGCTACGTGCATGCATGCCGATTAACGTGGAGCGCAAGACATGGAGATGATCTCGGAAGGAATAGATAATATGTTTGTGCCAACGCCGAGAGCAACACAAAGGAAACAAACCAATCCATCCGAATTGGAGTCTATCTCGAATTAGTTTCTATCTATAGCATCCGAGTTGTTTTCTATTTCGATTAGTTTCTATCTTGACCGCACCTTGTGGTGCCAATAAAAGGTCAAGGTATAGCCTCATTGTAAGGGACCACGAATTTTGATAATAGAAATTACTCTTGTTCTTCCTGTTGGCCGAACCAACTTGATTGAAGAATTGAGAGTTCATCGAAATCAAGATCGCTCAACCTTCCACGGAATTGGGAGCACGATAGAACTTCATCCGGTGGTCGTGAAGTTCAAAGACGTGTGTTTGGGCGAATTATAGAGTGCTAACTCTTGCATTGGCAACGGAGATCACTACGATTCATCAAAACATCGTGAGTATCTTGATCCTCGTCGAGAAGATCGGGCGACCCGTATCATCCGGTATCGAGCTCAGCTTACTCGGTGGGATTATTTACCCTTACCTTTAGATTGATTTACTTCTGTCCTATTTTCCATTACAACCGAAAATTGCCACAAAAATCCGAACCTTTAGATTAATCTGATTTTTTCGTGTGAGTTTTATTAAGTTTTAGTCCATTAGAAATTTTGTTTAGGTGTTTGATCGTTGAGTTTTGTTTCGCGTAGCTTAATCTTTGCATATCAAATTTCTTGAAAATCGCTAGTTGATCTTTCAATTAGCATTCCAAAATAGCGATTCAATTTACTTTCTAAATTCTCGATCCGCTATCCACAAAAAAAAAATCTTTAGCGATCCGGAACAAAATTCATATCGAACACAATCGGGTTGGTCGCTACAAAGAATTACAAATAGAACACGTTCGGATCGGTCGACGTGTCCTTCAATCGGCGCCGTCGGTTCAATCGGCCGACCAAAGCAAGCGAGACGTTCGGACCGGCCGGCGGTCGCTCAATCGGTCCGTCGATTCCAATCGGTCGCTCAAAGCAGAGACGTTCGGACCGGCCGAACGCCCGCTCTGCACCATCCGGATCGGTTCTAATCGGACCCTCCGGCCGCGCGGACGCGCCATCGTCCGAAGGGCTCACTTCAACCGCGCCGCTGGATCTCGATCGGACCGCCCGGGCCGCGTGGGGCGTTCGGACCGTCCGAAAGCGCCGCTCATCCGCGCTTTGATTCCGATCGACCGCCGGCCGCGTGGACGTTCGGACCGTCCGGCGCCGCTCATCCGCGCCGTCTGCTTTTCGATCGAAGGGTTCGAAACGGAGGAACGATCGGACCAGCGGCGCCCGCTCATCCGCGCCGTCTGCTTTCGATCGAAGGGCTCGAAAGCGGTGGGCACGATCGGACAGCGCACACCTCGCTCATCCGCGCCATCGATTTCGATCGAAGGGCTCGGAAGCGGTGGCACGATCGGACCAAAGCGTTAAGCGTTTGAATTTTCGTCGCTACCGCCGAGTTTTTCACTTAATTCCTTTTATCTTTGAGACTAGTCGTTGAATATTGCATCTAGGGTCGCTCTTGAATATATTTTTCACCTTGTTTGAATATTTGTGACTGTGCAAAATCACAATTTACCGTGAAAAAAAAAGAAGAAAGAAAAACATTGGTAGAATTTGTGTAAAGTTCAAATCTATAAATTCAGATTGTGAAAATTTATTTCTTGAGCAATCTCGTGCCCTTAAAATCATATCCTTGCAATTGGCTATCGTCTCTCCTAGTACTTGGTGCAAAGCGAGCTATCTAATTTTATTTTTTTGATTGCCTCTAGTTAGCTCATTCCTTTGTTTGCATCAAGTCACATTGATCTTTGCGTGTGCTCATATACTTCACTTAAATCTTTTGGATCAAGACTAAGGCAAAGTATTCTAGTTTGATTTTTACTTAATTTTACAATATCAAGAATTTCGATTGCTAGGCTATACACTTCCATACCAAGCTCCACTATATAACCGTTGTTGTGCAATTGTGAACACTCTTAAATTCGCTTGATCATCACGCTGTCATTGTCACTTCTACCGGTGTAAGTTTTTATTGGCCTTAATTCACTTTGGAAGGGTAAGAACTTTACTTGAGAGAGAAAATAGTGAGATTGAGTGATTTTCATAAAGCATTTGTTTCTTGCATAACTAACCATGTCAGGTGGAGGAGAACACCATGAAGAGAGTGGCGAGACAAATGAACCTCAAGCATTTGTCAAGAATTATCAATTTGGTGCACTCCGCGATCACTTTCAACGTGAGCTACACCTAGGGCTCGATCAACTCCATGAGAAGCATGATGCCTTTCTTGATCAAATTGCGAGGAAGTGCAAAATATGGAGATACAAGCCGATGAAAATGTACGCCAATTGCGAAGACATTGGAACCCTCACTAGGCTCATACAAACTCGCAATGGTGGTGATGAGACGAGTGTTCAAGGTGGAGAAAGGCTGCGCCCATGTACCTCCCGCACCGCAACACCAAGTGGCGGCAAATGTGGTGCGCCCACCACCGCCGGGGACGAGGAGGATTCTTTGGAGGCCATGGAGGTCGCGGCCAAGGTGGAGGCCGTGCACATGCGATGGAATACGATGGTGATCGCAATGAACAATATCATCGTCCACGTAATGGAGATGATGGATTGGGAAAGCTCAAGTTTTCCATACCCAAGTTTGCAGGTGGGACTGACCCCGAGGAGTATCTCACTTGGGAATTGAAGGTTGACAAGATTTTTCGTATGCATCACTATACGGATGAGAGAAAGATACAGTTGGCATCACTTGAATTTGAAGGTTATGCTTTGGATTGGTGGGAACAAGTCATTACTCAAAGAGTCGAGAATGGACAAGATCATGTTATTGCATGGCACGACATGAAGCGAGAAATGAGAGCCGTTTTGTCCCTCGTCATTACAAACGAGATCTATTTGATAAATTGCAAAATATGAAGCGTGGAACACGTTCGGTGGAGGATTACTACAAGGAGATGGAGCTAGCCATGATTCGAGCCAAAGTTCAAGAACAAGAAGAACAAACCATGGCACGCTTCCTCTCGTGTTTGAACCATCAAATCAAACGAATTGTCAATTTTCAACCCTATAACAATGTTTATGAGTTAGTACATCAAGCTATAAAGGCGAACGACAATTGCAAGAGGATGCTAAGTTTGCAAGATCAACGCCCTTTGCTGCCCGTACACCGTCCAACGGAGGAAGATATGGGTCCAAATCACAAATAAGTCAAAAACACCCAAGTGGTGTTTCAAACTTTCGACCATCGTATAACAAGAAGAAAGAAGCCACCCAAGTGCTAGGAGACCATCAAATCCAGCAGCTAGTGGTGCCTCTTCTATGGGTTCTACACAAAAAGTAGCGACATACAATGTTTCAAATGCCTTGGTCGTGGTCATATGCAAAAAATTACCCAAATAACAAAGTGATGTTGATGTTAGAGACTGGGAATATGATTCGCAAGTGAAGAAGAGATTGATCACCATGCCGATTTAGGGACATATGATGATGCACATGAGGAAGGGCAAGACGAGAGTATTGTGACCCGATGTTGGCCCTATACTTGTGTGTACACCGTCGGTTTGAGTCGCAAGCAAAATCCAATCATGAACAACGCCGCAATCTTTTTCAAACACGGCTCGGTGAGTAAAGATGGTAAGTGTTGTAAAGTTATTATTGATGGAGGTAGTTGTCATAACTTAGCTAGCAAAGAACTTTGCACTAAACTTGGTTTGAAATATAAGAAACACCCACATCCATATCAAATTCAATGGTTAACCAATAATGGTTCTATGAATGTTGGGTACACAGTTGATGTTAGCTTTCAGATTGGTTCTTATCGTGATACTATAGAATGTGATGTTGTGTTCATGGAAGTATGTCACTTGTTATTAGGTAGGCCATGGCAATATGATCGTTCTGTGATTCATGATAGAAGAACTAATCAGTACAAGTTCATGTGGAATAATAAAGAAATATTGTTACGACATTTAACTCTTTCTCAAATTATATGTGATAACATACCAAAGGTTGGAGTGAAAGTGGAGAATGAGAAGGGAAAGGAGCAAACGGGTGTGATCCCGCAAAAATTGAGTGAGAGCCACAAGCTAAAATTGAGCGGAAAAAGAAAGGATGAGGGAGAGAAAAAGTTAGTCATGCTAGCCACTAAAGCTGATATGCGAGAAATGAGAGATGATTCCAATTTGGCGCATGTGATATTGTTGTATAAAGATGTTTTGCTTTCTATCAATGACTTAACTTCTTCCTAGTGTGGTTTCTCAAGTGTTACAGCTTATGAAGACGTCTTTCCGAGGAGGTACCATGGTCTACCACCCATACGAGGAATCGAACATCAAATTGACTTGGTACCAGGAGCTCCACTGCCCAACCGACCGCCGTACCGCACCAATCCGGAGGAGACAAAAGAAATTCAGCGACAAGTGCAAGCACTCATGGAAAAAGGGTACGTACGCGAAAGTCTTAGTCCTTGTGCCGTTCCTGTCATTCTTGTTCCTAAGAAAGATGGTACATGGAGAATGTGCGTAGACTGTAGAGCTATCAACAATATTACCATTCGTTATCGTCATCCTATTCCTAGGTTAGATGATATGATTGATGAATTGAGTGGCTCTACTATCTTTTCTAAGATTGATTTGCGTAGTGGGTATCATCAAATTAGAATGAAACATGGTGATGAGTGGAAGACGACTTTTAAAACAAAATTTGGATTGTATGAATGGTTAGTGATGCCTTTTGGTTTATCTAATGCTCCTAGTACTTTCATGCGATTAATGAACCATGTTTTGAGACACTTCATTGGACGATTTGTGGTAGTCTATTTTGATGATATTTTGATATATAGCCGATCATTGGAAGAACATGTTGAACACATTAGACAAGTGCTAGAAGTGCTAAGAACCGAACATTTGTATGCTAATCTTGAGAAGTGTACCTTTGCACAAACAAAGTGGTTTTCTTAGGCTATGTTGTTTCACTCATGGAATTGAAGTAGATGACTCTAAAATTGAAGCTATTCGAAATTGGTCTACTCCGTGAATGTTAGTCAAATTCGTAGCTTCCATGGGCTTGCTAGTTTTATCGCCGATTTGTGAAAGATTTTAGCACCATTGCTGCCCCATTAAATGAATTAACTAAAAAGATAGTCAATTTTGAGTGGGAGAAAAACAAGATCAAGCTTTTGCTAAATTGAAGAAATGTTTGACCGAATCACCATTGCTTGTTTTACCCGATTTCACTAAAACCTTTGAGATTGAATGTGATGCTAGTGGAATAGGTATTGGTGATGTTTTGATGCAAGAAAGAAAACCGGTTGCATATTTCAAAGAGAAACTTCATGGTGCCCAATTGAATTATCCAGGTTTATGATAAAGAACTATATGCTCTTGTGCGTGCGTTGAAATTTGGCAACATTATCTTTGGCCCAAAGAATTTATTATACATTCGATCATGAAGCTTTGAAATACTTAAAGGCCAAGCGAAATTGAATCGTAGACATGCTAAATGGGTTGAATTCATTGAGACTTTTCCATACATTGTTAAATACAAGAAAGGCAAAGAGAATGTGGTAGGCGATGCATTGTCTAGAAAACATGTCCTTTTCACTCAATTGGAAGTAAATGTTCCGAGATTAGAAAGTTTGAAAGAATTATATGCTTCCGATCATGATTTTTCAAAGACCATATTCTAATTGCAAAGATGGGAAAGGGTGGAATAAGTTTCATGTTAATGATGGTTTTCTCTTCGCATGAACAAGTTATGCGTTCGAGACTCTTCCGTGCGTTTGCTACTATTGCAGAGTCTCATGCGGGAGGATTGATGGGACATTTTGGAAGAGAAAAACATACATGACGTTGGCGATCACTTTTATTGGCCCGTGATGAGACGTGACGTCGAAAGGTTTGTTCAACGATGTATCACATGCCATAAAGCTAAATCGAAACTCAATCCACATGGTTTGTATACTCCACTTCCAGCCCTAGTGCACCTTGGGAAGATATTAGCATGGATTTTGTGTTAGGATTGCCTAGGACTAAGAGGGAGGACTCGTTTTGTTGTTGTGGATAGATTTTCAAAGATGGCACACTTTATTCCTTGTCATAAGAGCGACGATGCGTCGCATGTAGTGACTTGTTTTTCGATGAGATTGTGAGATTGCATGGGATGCCAAGAACCATTGTTTCCGATCGTAATGTCAAGTTCATGAGCTACTTTTGGAAGACTTTGTGGGCCAAGCTTGGGACAAAGTTGCTCTTTTCGACAACTTGTCACCCACAAACCGATGGACAAACGGAGGTGGTGAACCGTACACTCTCAATCTGCTCATGACAATGATCAAAAAGAATTTAAAAGAGTGGGAAGATTGTCACCGCATGTTGAATTTGCATATAATAGGCGGTGCACTCTACTACTCAATTGTGTCCATTTGAGGTGGTGTATGGTTTCAAACCGATCACGCCACTTGACTTGATGCCACTTCCATTACAAGAACGCATACAATATGGAGGCTTCCAAGCGTCTGATTTTGTGAAAAGCTCCATGAAAAGACTAAAGAGGTAATTGAACAAAAGGTATGTGCTTATACTTCTAAAGCTAACAAGTCTAGAAAGAAATTGTTGTTTGAACCAGGTGACTTAGTGTGGGTACATCTTCGCAAAGAACGCTTTCGGAGAAGCGTAAATCAAAGTTGATGCCTCGTGGTGATGGTCCTTTTAAAGTACTTGCCAAGATCAATGATAATGCTTACAAGATTGAACTTCCGTGAGATGATTATGCGGTAAGTACTACTTTTAATGTTGCCGATTTGTCACCATTCTTTGGTCAAGATTGATGCAGTCGAGGCGACTCCTTTTCAAGTGGGGAGGATGATGAGGACATCCCTACTACTACTACCATATCATCGCTCATAAAGAACCCAAAGGTCCAATAACTAGAGCAAGGGCTAAACTTTTAAATAAACAGGTGAATTTGTTCCTTAATGAATTTCCTATTATTTTAAATGAGAATGGTATACTACCTAATGCAAATACATTGTGTGTTCTCGCTTTGAAGCGGTTGGAGACCAACAGGACCAACTACCGTCTTGAAGCAAGAAGCTACGTGCATGCATGCTTGATTAACGTGGAACGCAAGACATGGAGATGATCTCGGAAGGAATAGATAATATGTTTGTGCCAACCACGAGAGCAACATTAAAGGAAACAAACCAATCCATCCGAATTGGAGTCTATCTCGAATTAGTTTCTATCTATAGCATCCGAGTTGTTTTCTATTTCCGTTAGTTTCTATCTTGACCGCACCTTGTGGTGCCAATAAAAGGTCAAGGTATAGCCTCATTGTAAGGGACCACAATTTTGATAATAGAAATTACTCTTGTTCTTCCTGTTGGCCGAACCAACTTGATTGAAGAATTGAGAGTTCATCGAAATCAAGATCGTTCAACCTTTCCACCGGGAATTGGGAGCACGATAGAACTTCATCTGGTGGTCGTGAAGTTCAAAGCACGTGTGTTTGGCCGAATTATAGAGTGCTAACTCTTGCATTGGCAACGGGAGATCACTACGATTCATCAAAACATCGTGAGTATCTTGATCCTATGTCGAGAAGATCGGGCGACCCCGTATCAACAAAATTTTGAAACTTGGCATTAGCATGTACAAATAAAAATTTGCAACACTGGAAATTTTAATTAAAGAATGTAAGGTAGATACCTACCTCTTTAAGTGGATCATAATATATACCATTGTACGGTATTTCACCTGGAGCCTGAACAGCAAACTTAATCCAGGCAGGAATTGAATCCTTCACACCAGATGGCGTATCCATCCGTATCTAGAAAATAGGAAGGAAAAAGTCTACTTAGTAGGCTCACTTCAAAAATGCTTACATGCCCAACTAAATAATTGGCCAACTAGAAAACCTACCTTTACACGTGAGCCATGAGGAATAGCTGGGGATCCATCAGCATTGTTAGGCAGGAAAATCTCCCAAACACCATAATCATTCTGAAAAAGATAATACTATATATCAGCATCAACAGGAGCAAAACTTTACTGATCATATGGAAATATGTTCATAGGCTATGAAGCAGACCTGCTCATGTCATATAATAAAATATATTGTGGATGGAAGAGCATACAAAATGCAAAAGGTTCTACCAATCATTAGGAACGTAGAATTACACGCATGCATTCATCCTTAACATGGACTTTCCTCATTTCGGATTCAAAGAAGACAGTAGTCAATTGAAGGGTAAACAGTAGTACATATTTTCGCTGAATTTTAGACACTATGGAATAGCAGCATTTTAATATGACATACTTTGGGCTCAACTTGAAGGAATGTATAAACAACTAAAATGAATGCAAATCAATGAACAGATATTAATAATTACGAAGCAAAGATTGAAGATTGCAAAGCTGTATACATACTCTTGTCATAGTATCTGCATTTGGATTCCAATTGTTGAAGTCACCTACTAATGCTGCAGACTGCAACAGGATGCAAGAGTCAGTTCTTAAATCTCAAATGCAGCTGATCAGTAGTTTCAGTAAGCTATTCATTTGAATTTTGAAGAGAAAATAATCATTTTATAATCTGGACAGTCAACCTAAGTCCAGTACGCTAGCTAGGGAATAGTGACCATTCACAAGTACTTGAAAGGTGACTATTAAGAATGGCAAGAACGTACATGTGCTCCAGGAGCCCATTCTCGGTAACTAATACCTTCAGCACTGGAAAGAATGAAAAAACAGAAAATAAAATTTTGCTCATAAGATGTGCAGGTAGACTAGTAGAGGCACTCTGTAGTAATGAGGCTTTAAATTTACCTGCGGGTAAATCCAAATTTTTCATAACCACGAGAAAATGCATCCAAGCCACCTTCATGTTGGTCAATAGCTGCACGCATTCTCTTGTATTCGCTGTATCTGTTGAAACCACCAAAGCTTACCAAAAATTATATCAAAGTTGGCAGAGTTTAGCACCAACGATAGGAAATTAAGTTGCCCAATTGGCAAAGGAATTAGCAAAGTAAAATCTACAGCCTACTTACCACATTCTCATCAGTTTATCAACTATGTACTTGTAATGATCAGCGCCAAAGATTTGTATTGCATTTATGAGTTACAAAACCAAGTAAATGCCAGAAATTTATTCTTCAGTCATTAATTTTACATCTACTTTTTGTCAACAAAAAAAAACTACCACTACTTTCCAGTATGTCCTCAGAACCATGAGGATTAACTCTGTCTCTATGTAAGAGTGATCCCTAATCTTTAATGTCTACCAACTTTTGCAAGCTTATAGCACCTTAATTCAAAACGAACGAAAGTAGTGAATAGGCATACCGGTAGTCAAGATGGTTGCGGAATCTTTCCAGCATTGGATCAATCTGGTATATTCTCTGTCCATCTCCTGGTGGTGGGATAACCCGTGGTTTCTCCTCCACAATTGGTTCTTTAGCTTCTTTAGTTACACCATCAGTGATTGTTTTGTCAATGCCCTGTGTCCCATCTGAAGATTCAAGTTTGTTTTCAGTCCCAACCGTTGTGCTTGCTTCAGCCGCTGCTGCGCTTGCCTCCTCCTCCACAACCGGTTTCATTTTATTATCTTCAGGTGTCTATAGCACAAGAGACAGATATATTGTAGATGAGAATCACAAAAAACAAAACGGTACATTCTTTTGCGGTATTGTTGCTAGGCGGCACACCCAGTTTAGTTTTCAGTAGGCCAATAACCAGCGGAGGGCCACAACTAACAAAATGCTCAAAGCATTGCACGATGTTGATATAAGAAGCACGAAACATGACGCCCCCACTACTTGAATTCATCATACATTTGGTAAGTGAATCATGAACGTACGAAAAACTCCGGCACAAGAGCGAGTACCTGTAATTCTTCAGGTTGCGCTCGAGTGTCCGCGGCAGGTTCTGTAGAGGACAGCAAGTCGTCGCTCCCACCACCGGGCACCAGCACCTTCCCAGAAGCACCCGCGCAGCTCAGAATTGTGCCTGCAAATGACGACGTAAGACCGTAGCACCATTACCACCACGTACGACAATACGAAAACATCAGCCTAAAAAAAACATCAGCAGAAAAAGGGAGAAACGATCGTAACAACTGGTAACACTAACGCATTCTGCCGCAGGCGATGGAAGGTTTCACAAACCGCGATCGCTTCGCTTGGCTCAAAATGTGGACGAACGGATGGAAAAAAAAGAGTGCGTATGTCCGCGAGCAGCAACCAATCAGGACGCTTTTTCTTCGAATCGAAACCGATCGCGCAGGAAGAGGGAGAGGGAGACTGGCCAAAAATAGGGGATGGGATTTGAGGAGAAAGCGACCGAGCCGTACGAGAGGAGCCCTTCTTCCTGAAGAGCAGCGACGGTAGGTCCACCCCGCCCCTCCGCTCCCCGCCGCCGGATCGCGCCGACGAGATGCCGCCACCGCCAGCGGCCCGCACAACCCCGAGCCTCGCGCCGGACACCGCGAACGACGCCATCACCCACTCCCACACGCACCAGATCCCACCCCCTCCTAGCCCACCGAAATGTTGCTGCGCCGAGCCGAGCGACGCAGGGAGGGGCGAGTGAGTCGGCTGCTGAGGCGGGGAGTGACGAGATATTTAATTGAGAAGCGAGGAGAAGGGAAGCAACGTGTGCGGCGGAGGTGGAAACGGCCGGTGGGAGGAGGGCCCCACGGGAAGTTTGTGCGGCGTTTACGTTGGATTTTATTTACATTTTTGAGATGACAGTGGGTAAGAAAGATATTTGACAGAAATAATATATATAATTTTAAATTTAAGAAGTCGTTTAGAGAATCCATTAACTGTACCAGAGAAACTAAAAGCCAAAAATAAAAGATCTATTTAAAAGTGGTGTGACTTTTAGTTTTTTTTTTGTTGATTATGAGAGAGATTAAGGAGTAAGGTATATTTACGTTGAGATGTCACTTATTCAAAAACGGTTTCTATAATATTTTTTACAAATAATTTATAGAAATAAGAAAATTCTCCTTTAGAAACGAGCTTCTAAAAACAAAGGCGAGAAGCCGGTAGTCGAAAAGAACATAACCGTCGGCGATTTCCCGTGCGCGTGTCTTTGAGGTGGCGGGGCGAGGTCTTGTAGCGTGGGGGAGGTGGAGACCGCGGTAGAGGCTGGGACTTGGGCGTGCGTGCTTGGCACTACCCAAGCCCATCGTGTTCGTCTTAGCTTAGTCTGCGTCTTGGGCTCGGCCGATCATCTCATCGTCTTGCATCGGTGACGGCCCGCGTCTCCCCGGCCAGCCCAAGCACGGCCCAAAGCCCACCGTGCCGCTCGTCGTCGTGTCACCCAAGCCCACCAAAATTACTATACGCAAAGGCGGTGACGACGGTCGGCATCTTTCTTTCTCTCGTGCAGCCTCGTTTAAAACTAGTTGAAATAATTGAATTAATTGCATAAAAATATGGGTGCATAAGGGGTTAGGTAAATCGGTGACGAGGAAGGATGAGACGGTGATGAGTAGGATGGAGACTAGGGTGGAGAGAAGGAGAGGGTCGCAATGAGGGAAAGAAGTAGATAGGCATGGTGGAGAGGAAGGAGGAGGCCAATGACATGGGGAGAAGGGAGGAGGAGAAAGAAAGGTTGTTAGTTGTGTGGTAATGTGTCTGTTGAAGGAGATAGAAAAGAAGTGATTGGGTGAGGGTGACGAGGCACACTAAGAAGAAAAGTAGTAAAATATGTTTGTGAAATATGTTAGAGGTAACTTATTAAAATATTGTTACTAAGATCGTCTCTTGTGATATGGAGATACTTTGGGCGATCTGAGCATACATACATACATACATACATACATACATACATACATACATACATACATACATACATACATACATACATACATACATACATCTCATACATACATACATACATCTCATACACGCATACATACATACATCTCATACACACACATATATACACACATACACACACACACACACATACACATATACACATATATATACATATATACACATATACATACACATATACACACACACACACACACATACACACACATACACACATATATATACATACACACACACACACACACACACACATACATATATACATATACACACACATATACACACACATACACACATATATATACACATATATACACACACACACACACACATACACACATACATACACATACACACACACACACATATATACATATATATATATACATACATACATATATATATATATACACATACATACATATATGTCACGGATGTATAGGATCTTTTCGCGATGAAAATAGAATTTACGAGGGCTAGAACAAGAAATCAAAATAGATAAAACCTATTCAGTAGATTTTAGAAAATCAAGGACTAAATTGTAAAATTTCTAAAACCCTAATCCTAATATCCTTCGCCGAATCGCCTACCGCCACCCACTCATTCCTCCCCCATCTCCGCCTCCTCGGTCTCTTCTCCCGATCTCCTCGCCCCTCCTCCCCGGATCTCCCGCTCCTCGTGCCGCCTCGCCCGCCTCCTCGCCTCCTTCCCTCCTCCCTCCCGCCTCTTCTTCCTCCTCCCCGGATCTCCCCCCCTCTCCCACCGCCTCCTCCTCCTCAGCACCCCTCCTCCCGCCGCCCCTTCTCCCCGCCTTCCTCCTCCGCCTCCCCACCTTCCCCGCCGCCTCCACCTTCCTCCTCGCCCTTCTCCCCGTCCCTCCACCTTCCCCACCCCCCTCCTCCTCCTCGTCCCCTTCTCCCCGCCGCCTCTTCTCCCCGCCTTCCCCGCCCTCCTCCTCCGCCTCCCGCCGCCCCTCCACCTTCCTCCTCGCCCCTTCTCCCGCCGCCCAAGACCTCTCCTTCCCGGCCGCCCCTTCTCCCGACACCCTCTCCTTCCCCGCCGCCTCCTCCTTCCCCGCACCCCTCCTACACCGGCTCGAGCGACGGTGACGGCGACGACTACTTTGAGAGCGAGCCACCACGGCGGATGGCGGGTGGCGATCGGGCGGCGACGGCGAAGTTCGTCATCACGCGGATGCGCCTCGACTCGGCCACACCGCCTCCTCGCGCCGTCGTCCACTTGTCCGAGCTCCTGTGGTGTGCCTCCTCCCCTACTCTCTCTCTCCGCCTGTGATATTTGTGCTTGTGGGATGAGGAATTTGGGATGGCGAGGTAAAGGCCGAGGCAGCCCGGCCGGTGGCGCCGCTGCCGCCGCCGTGCCGCCCGTGCCCACGCTGCTCCCCCTGCGTCTTGCGGTCCGAAACCACGGCACGATTCGCCGTCTCGCGTCGTGCCGCCCAATGGGTCGGTTTGCCGTGCCCGCACGCCCGCCGTTCAGGCCGCATCGCACGGTCCGCCACGATCGGGCCGGGTCGTGCCTAGGTCATGCCGCATCAACCGTGCTTTGAGCCGGCCCAAAAAGCACGCCCAACTCTCACCTCTAACCGCGAGCCAACGGTGGGAGCGCATCCCCGGCCATCCGTTCGGAAGAAGAAAATGTGGCACAGTTCTGCTTCGTAAAAAAAGGTGTGCCCTTTAGCTAATCACGTAAGAAAATGTGGCACAGTTCTGCTTCGTAAAGAAAGGTGTGCCCTTTAGCTAATCACATGAGTACACGCGACTAATCAAGCCTGGCTGCATCGTGGTGTTCATGAGTGTGTGTCTTGAGGCTGACTCACACGCCTTGTGTCACGCGCTCGCGTTTGCTTATCTCAGGACCTGTTTTTTTCTGTAAAGTTGACGGTTTTTAATTTTTTTATAATATTTAACTTTTAAATAAAGTATTTTTTAAGACGGAGTCTATAAGTTAAACGATCTACATGTTAAAAATCTAATATCCGTACTAGCCAAAATCACAAATAAGTATCTATCTCTCCATAATCTTTACCATAAACAGCTAAAATTTAAAAATTTCAGCTAAAAACTATAAGCCGCAATCGCATCCAAACCCGTGCAAACCGTCCATTAGTTTCCATCGGTGGAAAGCAAGTTGATCAAAAAAAATCCAAAAGAAAAATCTGAAGGCAAGCGAGTGAGGAAGCATGTACTGATCCCCATGGAAATGGGACCGAATCCTCCACTACAAAAGAAACACACACTCCGCACACACGGCTCGTTTGGTTGGAGGCTTGGACAATTTGCTTGACAAAAAGTGCTGTTTGGAGGTGGTTTAAAAATTTGATGATTTTTGTCTGATCAGTCAAGTTGAAGATAAATTGTTTGTTTGGAAGCATATGTCTCGAGCCTGTTTGATATAGTTGTGACTTATAGCTTTTAGCTAAATTTTTTGAATTTTAGCTGTTTGCGACAGAGATTACGGATAGAGATACTCGCTTGTGATTTTTGATGATACAGATGTTGGATTTTTAATATGTATTATAATTAATTTGTAAATCTCGTCTTAAAAAATTATCTTATTTGAAAATTAGATACTGTAACAAAAACTAAAACTCGATTTTAGAAGCCGCAGGAAACAGATCCTAAGACTGGCGAATGCAAAGCAGAACATTGTTGGATCGCGATGGATAGCTTGCCTGGCTTTGAGGAGTTCATTTTCTAGCGCCTGGCAAGTGCCCAGGCCGACAACCAAAGACACCCCCAGACGCTTCCTAGGGAAGCTCCCAGCCAGACTGGTGTCGCCCAGGTAACGAAGCAAACATGCCCATATATATACACTACAACAATACATTAACTTTCCATAAGAGTTTTCCGGGTTCTAACTGCAAAACAAGCATCAAGATATCACTTACCACGGTCATCCAGTCCAAGTCATCTTTAATTATTCACTAGCCCAACACCTGAAACCGTGCAGCTCATGCTCTCTCATGCTTATTTTAACCCCTCGATGATCCTTGATACCGGAGAGATTTTTCTGTAGCTTGGTGAGTCGGTGACCGGTGCTGACCAGGAGGAGCCCGCCCCTCCCCCTCTGGACGTGTCCGGTCGCTCTCTCCAGTCCGGCCAGATCGGCGCTCGGCGCCAGGAAGAAACAGACGAAAAAGGCCAGGCCGGGTACGAACGATACGATTTCCCTACATCCAGGAGGCGCTCTCCCGACCGTCGAATCGGCGATTTCCGTGTGATATTTCGCGGTTATTGCTCCACCGCTCGAATCCACGGGCAAAGAGAGGAAAACGAGCCTGGACGGTGCACACGCCCGCTCCAAACCAGTGTGCCGACCTCAAGAAAGGGACTGCAAGGTTACAAAGTTGTTCTTTATGGCTGTAACTTATAATTTTTTGTTGAAATTTTTAAATTTTAACTGTTTGTGACATAGGTTAAGGAGAGAGATACTCGCTTACGATTATGGATGGTACAGATGTTGGACTTTTAACGTGTATTACAATTAACTCGTAGACCCTGTCTTAAAAAAATACTCCGTTTGAAAGTTAGGTACTATAGCAAAAGCCAAAAACCGATTTCAAAAACCGAAAACAACAGACCTAAAGAGAGAGAGAAAAGCTGATGTGTAAAAGCATGGCTGTTGCCATTCATATCAGCTTAGATATTGGCAACCATGAACGGAACATAAGGCAGCCAGGCTGCAAGCATGATGATGCTGTCACACAAGAACTTTCTTGCCGTAGTTGAAACATGACATGCTCAAGCGAAGAAATGAGACCGAAGCGGGGTCACTTCATACATTATCGGTTTACAACTTGAATTCGAGGTTAAACATCCGAAAACGCCAGCTCTGTGTTTCGAATCTCATCCTTCCTTTTGGTAATGTTCTTAGGTCTCATTCGTTTCGGCTTCAGTTTTTAGTTTCTGTCTTATTTTTTACTATTTATAAATTTTGTCTTTTTTGAACTTTTGGTTTTTTAGCTTTTTGTTGGTTCTTTTTTTCCCGTATTCGTTTGTATTGTGAGCTAATATATATTTTTATTTTTAAAATTTTTAAATTTAATTACGTTAAATAAATAATTTTTAGTTATAGTAAAATTTTAATCGTTATAGAGCAATTTCAATTATAAATATAACTTTTTAACCCAACCGGGCAGGACCTAAGGTCATGTTAGAGCAGTGGAAAGAAATACCCGCACCTCCGTGTACTTTTACGAGGATGTGGTTCCCTCTGTGCTCCTGATCACTTTCTCTGGAGGAAAAACAATAGCGGCTGAAGGTTTGTCTTCGTAACGGCCGCCTCCGTCGATGACGAATCGGAGACCGTCGACGTGGAGCTTCCCATGGTGGCCACTTACAATTATGGTCTGCTTGCCAGCCAGATCCTGAAAAAAAAATGTCCATATATCATCACATCTGTTCGTGCGACAAATTTTTAAACACGAGAATAGCTGAAGCAAGAGTAACGTTTGCTTTTCTAAATAGATTTTTATAGTACCTAACTTTTCAATGTGATATCTACTAATTGATTATAGCACACACTATTGCAGTGGCGGACCCAGAGAATTTGACGAGTCTAGACGAAGAACAAAATCTAAATAACAAGCGCTCAGAAACATAGATCATAATACAAGCAAAATATAGATCATAATAGAACAAAATCTAAATAACAACGCCGTTCGAAGCCGTGTGGTGATGATTTTTGTTAAAAATAAATAAGTAATGATTAAAAGAAATGGTTTTTAGAAGAAATGACAAGCGGTAAAGAAAGTGAAGGAGTGATAAGTGTACGAGATAGAAATGAGAGAAGTGGGGTGTGTGATGCGGCTGTTACCTTTGTCTTATCTTTGAAGTGAGACAGAAATAAGAGGAGTGAAGAAATCGTTTTAAAAAGATCAAATATTTATTTAGTTTCTAATTTATTTAAGTAAAAGCTAAAAACAAAACCAATATGAACATGCACTTCATCTCGAATCCCCGGCCATATCCAGCCTGGTCTTTAAACTACATTAGAATATATAATTGTCCGTTAAATTCTAATTAATCGGAGGCATAATCATTGATTGTTTGGTGGTGCCCTTACGGCCAATGAATGCACACCTATTTCACAACACTGGTTCTCACTACGACATTACTCCTAATTAACTATGTATCCATGCTGGCTACAAGATTCACCGTATTTTTCCTGTTTGCACCACAAAGCCATATTCAAAGGAGCTGTACGTACGTGATGAGCCCGGGCAGGGGCCCAGGGTCGTCGGGCCCTGGGTCCGCCCCTGCACTATTGTAACTTCATTTATATCGGTCAAAATCATACGTAAAAAAACCAAAGCTTACTGTTTCAGTGAAATCACAAGAGGTCCAGAACAAGTAAAAAAAGACAAAAACTTGCAGCCAGAGGCAGACCCACCTACTGATTACCAGGTTCATCTAATCATCTTACAGCAATGAAATTTTCAACCAAATACACTGCATATAATTGTAGCAATAAGTAAACCACTACCTTAGAAAATCTGGCTATCACCAGGTCACCCAAGCTGCAGAGTCACTCTGGGGCAATGTTCAACGAGCCCACTGCTGGAAACTCTGGACATAAACCCCATTGGCCTATTTGCACCGAACTGACCGAAGTTTTCTGCGAAAAAACCACAACAATCGCAAAAAAATGTTAAACCATCCAAATTTCCGAAGTACCAGAGAAACTGATGTGGTTTCTGTAACCAAAGTGCACCCAACTCACCTTGTATATGTGGATATACATGGTATTTCAAAACATGACAAGCACAGTAACAACCGGAGCAGCACAAGTGAAAAATTGCCAAGGGAATACTCATGGGTTGCTATTTTAAAGCATATTTGGCAAGGTCATGCCAAAGAGAACCGGCTTAATAATTTGATAAGGAGGAGAAATCAGCCAGTGTTAGTACTTGCATCATGACTAGTAAAAATTATGTGCTCACGCATCTGGTGAGAAAACTCTAACCTTTCATTTGGCAAAACTCTAACCTTTTATTTTGGCATTTCACTTGATTGTAGTCCTATCTATATAAACTAGGACAATTGATACGATGAGAATGTCCGATGCGAGAAAAAAAATCGGACATTCCACTTTCTCACATGACTTGTCTTATCCATACTTTTCTTGACCCTCTCCCGCTCCCTCCCTTTTTCTCAGCCACAAACACCTAATCCTCTCTCACTCATCTATTCCCCTTCTCTCAACAATAACTCTCTCACACACACTCAGGCCACCATGCCAGTAACACTTCCATCCTCGTCGGTGGCCTGCACCATCCGGGCGACAGGGAGTAGCCCGGCATCCCACAGCATGCAAAGCAAGTAAAGGTCAGCACGGAACGTACTTATCGCAACAGTACAACGCTGGCGAAGTGCACACCTAACTGTCCAGCGAGGTCTAGTCTCCAGGCGATTCGAGGTGTGCATGTCCGAACCACTCCCAAGTCAGCTGGCTCCTATGCACTCCCTATAGATGGGACACAAGGGAAGCGCGATGTAGCCGGTCAACGTGCTTGTCCAATTGGCCGTAAGGCCAGTCCGATCCATGAAGATCACGAGTCATACCTTCAAAATGAATTCAACTTAGCATTTATACGAAATGAAAAAACATCGCATGTAAACTAACAGTAAATAGAACTTGTAAGTTAACAAACAGAACAATGCAAGGCTACCAGTACAATACCAACTACATTACTAAAAAGGGGGAAGTAACATAGCAATTGTACGAACGGTACATGAAATGTATGATACATTTAGTACGATATTCCGCACGTCAAAAGGGCCAACTAACAAAGTACAATTTACAATGAAAATTTATTTGTAGTCTCCAACAACTAGTCGTACAAACCATATCGCTCTGCCTACTGATCAGCACATGCTTTGCATCATCTAGCTATGTGCCCCTCCTAACCACATCACTCGCAATGTGCACCAGATGCTCCGGCTTGCGCTTCGTCTATATCATTTGTAATTCACCGGCTCTGTCGCCGACCCTTCCCACCCTTTAGCATGTGAACATCTGGAATCTAGGTCCTCCCTACAATATCCAAGGTGGCGAAGTTACTCACAACCCTGAACCCCCTGAGCTCCCCGCACCATGCATGCACTACTATCTCCTTGAAGAAGTACTCCGACATGAAGTTCGAAGTATCCATACCCACGGTCCCGCATGCAGCGAGAACATGAGAGCATGGCTTGTGTAACAGCTTTAGTTTGTTGCACGTGCAGCTAGGTTCATTTGCATGATCTCCAGGGCATACATCACGGGTAACAAGGGAATGAACCATCCCAAATTCGGCTCTATCACAGAGTACCACGTCGAAACGATGCTCCCTGTTGCCCATGACATGCATTGTGTGCAATAGGCCCTTATGTGCCTTCGTCTCCATGTATGCCGCAATTTTCGACGAGTACAATGCTCGAAGATTGGCTGTATAAAGTGTGGCATTCGCGTGCCTCTCCCTAAAGTATCCGATTGTGCTGTACAGAACACCTTCCACGATGGCGACGAGGGGTTGAGAACGAAGGACCCTGAGAACCCAATTGTACACCTCTGCAAGGTTAATCTTCATTATGTCGTACCTTGCGCCGTCCGTGTCGTGCAACAGCGACCACTTTTCCAATGGTTCTACCTCGATCCACTACGAGAAGAACTTGATGTTTCGTGAGATCCTCCTCCTCGGATCAACTGGGTTAGGCTCATCGAGTCTCGCCAGCATTCGGTTGTCTGCCTCAGTTTGACCTACCCTTGCTCCTCTCGTCGATGTGCTTCCTGCTGTGCTCGTCCAACAACATCCACAAAGCATTAAATTTTCTCCGCTGTTTCTGCATAGCAAGCCTCTTGAATAGCTTCATAAATAGTTGTTTTGAGAACTGCTTGAAAAATTTCACCCCTAGGTAACGAATGCACCATCTGTTCCTCATATCCGGTCAAGAAAAGGGTTCCTCAGGATCTTCCTGAAGTTTTCTTATGGCCTTTATAATTCCGGCGTTGCGATCATGGATTGCGCACACCCAAGACGAGCGTCGACAACTCCAACCTTAACATGTCTAAGGAACCACAACCAGCTTTCATAATTCTCACTTTCTACGAATGCAATAGCCAGCGGTAACATTTAGTTGTTGCCATCAATGCCTATGGCTGTCGAGTCTGCCCCTTGTATTTGCTGGTAAAAAAGATCTCGTTAACTGAAATCACCGGCGACATGTGCCTGAATGCCTCGATGCAAGTACCAAATTCTAAGAATGCCCTCTGCAACACCGCATATCTTGGCGGCTTTGTGGAAGGCCTGTCCTGAACAGCGATATACGTACCCGGGTTCCTGTCCTGCAACACCGTAAGCATACGAGGAAGATTTTCGTACACCGCCTCGAAAGACCTGAAACATTTTTCCAACGCCTTCTTCACACGCCACGTCTTCGCGTAGCTAATCTTGTACTTGAATTTCTTCTCGATAGCTACCACAATGTGCGTGGTCTCCATGTCTTTCTTCTACACTATCTCTCCATACAACAGATTGGCTACAAAGGCGGACGTTAGGTTACGATGCCTCGCCAAAACACTACTGAGAATGCAAGTGTGCGGCTCCACCTTCGACACAATCCAGTGAGTCTCATACTTAGATCTACGTACGTGCACCCTCCAAGGACAACCGGCGTGCTCACACTTCACAGTGTATTGATCCTGGATAGATTTCAAGACCCGAAAAGTTCGCTGCATAGAAAGGACCGACAGCTTGATGGCATCCTGCAGCGATACCTTTTCAGCAAACATTGAATGCAACCGAACCTCTGTCCCATGATACTCCCATGGTGATTCATGCTCGTCATGTGCAGAAACACCCTCAGCATCAAACCGGTTCTATTCCTGCAGACGGGAGCTTCATCCTCATCCGAACAGTCCTCGTCGTCCTCCTGTACAGCTTCCTCTTCAGCCCATGTTGTCTAGTCATCGCACTCCATCTGCTGCACTATGTACTCCATATGCTCTCCTTCATCGGCTTGTCATGTTTCCTCACCATGGCGTGACCATTCTACCTCTCCTCCATGTACCGCATCGGCCTCATCACGAGCATCTTCCTTCTCTTCGCCAACATGCGAGCCGCCCGAGCTGCTGGCACCTCCTAGAGCAAGGCCGTACACACGACCTTATACAGCTTCTAATAGGCATGGTTGCACAAGCAGCACACACTCGTATCCATGGCGCCGGCACAATTGCACAAACCCCTTCCACACAATAGTGCGTAGCAATGTTCTCAACTCCCATCTGATTTCCATGGGAGACCGGCTCCAAAGCCCTTGTATGACGACGATGCACACCTCAGGGTCCAATGAAAAACTCCAGGTAAGCCAATGCATCACATATGAGATTCGAGCATTCTCGTCGTCTGGGTGTACCAGAGTGGCTTGCGGAAAACCGCTCAAATCTACACCATTCAGACCTTCACTAACGGTTCCAGCAACGTAATGCACTCTCAATGTAGTGGGTATCGGCATTACTGATGTTTGTCTACATATATGTTTTAATTTTATAACATGTCAAATCGCATCGCACACTACGAAAGTAGTGACGTACTGCAATTCACATTTCACCAATCGTTCGCCTGTCGTAACCAACTACACTAACCTCGTAGTATTAACTTTCTATTGGCAGCCCGCGCACCGACGCCGCACTTTTCTTGCTACTCGAGCTGTCCCCTACTGCAAATAATTCCTAATGGTTTCGACAATTTACATAGCATATCGATTTAAATGCCTATATACATGTTACAATGGTGCGCACATTTTTCTAACGTACTAACAACATCACATTCATTCGTATTTAAACATAAATATTACATATTATTGTTTTTACAAAGTAAATTATGAAATGCTAACATAAATATTGACTAAATTTTGTAATACCTATAAATTTCGACGCACGATTAATCTGTACGTAACGTTGACTGAATTTTCTACAACTATAATATTGTACGCATGCCAATTTGCTAACGATGCTAATTTTGTACAACTATGTTCACTAAATTATACACAACTACACGCTACTACGGCTGCTAATTTTCTAAAACTAAATTAACTAAATTTTCTATACCAAAATTGAACTATTTCTACCTACATCTACAGTTTTCTACTAACAGTAACAGTAAATAATATGTCAACTGCATATACAACATTTCAAATACAAAAAAAAATTACCTAGAGTTGCTTCTTCCTCTCCTCTCCTCCTTCCTCTCCTCTCCTGCCCCTCTCCTTTTCTCTCCTCCCCTTCCTCTCCTCCGCCATCTCCTTTTCTTCTCCATCTCTTCTGTTCTTTCTGAGATTATTGACGGTGCGGTGAGAGGCCGAGGCTGCTCGCCACGCCCCCCTTTTATCTCCGCTTCCAGTCGCCGAACCGTTGAGCGACTGGAAGCGCAGTCGTCCAACCGTTGGATGACTGCAATAATTAAATCAACAGTCGGCGGATTGCTTGCGTGTCGCTTGGCCGTTGGGCAAGAGGCTCGGTCACCAACGGTCAAAGCGACCGGAGCCTATTTCGTAAAAAAATGTAGGCATGAATATATTTCTATTATTTTAAATAAAAATTGATTATTTGTAAAAATTATATTCTCTCGTCACGTGCTCTCAAGCATTACTCCTCCGTGCTTTTGGTCCCGACTTCTCTCGCTTGCGGTTATTCTTTGCTTTCTTTTCGACTCTAGAATTTCTCTTGATGCTCGTTGCATGATCGCTTCTCCCCATGCTTGTGGCTTTGCTTCTCCTTCTTCTTTTCTTTCTTTTTATTTTTGCCTTTTGCGGTGTTTGAGGAGATGGCCTTGGCCGACCTCATGCGGAATTGCGAGCAAAATCTTTCTTTCTTTCCTTTTACTGTGTCACGCCGCGTGCGTATGGATGCGATGAGGCGAATATGGTCGGAAATTACTCGTCTTGTATGCTATACAATATTTTTGATCTCGGATTCAAAGTCGGACACGATTAATGTCGAATACAAACACAGATAGTATCGATCACGAATACAGAGCAAATACAGGTTAAATTCCATACGGTAACGAATATTTTATCATCTCGTCGAGAATAAGGTGGGATCCATGAATGTAGTGCTTGGTGAATCACTAGTCGAAAAGTGGATTTTGAGATATTCTTCATTGATCTAGTTGCTTGGGTGAATCAGCGATGAAAGAGCGGCGACCATCAGGTTTAATGATTCTGTGGGATCCTTGGATGTAGCGGCTAGCGAACCGCTTCTTCTACCATAAAGATTCAGACAAAACCGACCTTGGATAGAACTGAAGAAGATTTAGCGAACGAAGAAAAAGGTTAAAGGGTTTATTATTAAAAAAAATCAAAAGAGGTTATTCAGTAGCAATTGCAGGTTTCATTACTTTTCTTGCATTCAAAAAAGCTCTTAGAAAAATCTCGGTCACTACAAATCGGTGCGTCGTGCGGCCAACACGCTCGCACCTGCGCCGTGTCACTTTGTCAGTCCACGCCTAAGGTCCAGTGAGGGTCGTTGTCCTTGCTGCCCCAACGCTACGCCATCTCGCTGCCACCTCCCTCTGCCATTTGTGCCCAATGCCACCACCATAGCCACGCGTCAGGCACTGTCGAGCCCCTCTCCTGCTCCCGTCACCTTAAAGCCAGCCTGACACCGTCCTTTGGCTTCGTCAGCCTCTCAAACACCTGACCACGCCTTCTTTCCTACCTCCGGCCCCCGATTCCACCATTGCCGCCGCAAGAAGTCGGTGAGCCCTAAAACTTCAATCTGGCAAGAACCTCAACCATTCTCAAGCCATAGCTCCATCATAGCCTCTCGAACTCAATTCCGATCTTGTCCCAGCCTCCCCTACCCTATAGACCGTTGCCGTCGAGCTTCTCCACCCGGCCAAACCACCTCTCCGTGGACAGCCTAACCTAGACCGTTTTAGCTCAAGCCGCCACTACCTTAGAGTTTTCCTTGCTCTATAGATGGTTAAAAGCCCTACCACCCCACCGGAGCTTGGCCGGAGTGCCCTGTACCATGCCCCTACCGCGGAACCGCTCCTCGCTGACAGCTGAAACCGCTGTCTCCCAAGCCTCATCAACCCAAAAAAGGGAATCCCTAAGTCCTAAGGAGTCGTAGACACCTTCGGCTGACGCCGCCGATCATCGTCGGCTCAATCGCCCGCCGCTACTACCTCGCCTGTCGCCCTATAGCATTAGTAGGAGGAAGAAAGCGTGGCGTGGCCGAACCACAGTCGTCCATGTCTTGGCGCAGATCACAGCCGCCTTTGGGCCGAACGGCCGTGCACTTCTGGGCCAAGGCCAACGGCCTAGTTAGCCTTTTCTTTTTTGACCGAGCTTGGCCGTGGTCCCAATGTTCATCACTGTTCCAACTAGGCCGCCCAATTCATACTGACCCAACGAGTTGGTCAACAGAAGACTACAAGGACAATTAAAGAAGTGTCACACTTGAAGGTTGGAGTGAAATAATCAGGGATGGAAGAAGAGGCAATTCATATGTTTTTGATCATATTGAACCAACATTTCGTTAATTATTTATTTACTTGTACTTTCATTATCCTTTATTTACGCATTGTTATTTTGTGTACAATAAATATTTAGAATGACATGATACCTAGTTACATCCTACCATCAAATAAAGTCATGTTTTATTTGATGGTCATATTCACCTTGACAAAACCTAGTAACACTAAAACTATTATTGTAGCATGGCACAACGTGGGTACATGGTACCCATTTCTCCATGTGAGGAAGTAGATCTAGAAAGAGCTAATGACGGAGAGAGAACTTGTGTAAAATGAGTGGATCTCGCCTCTTGGGAGTTTATATACATGAGTGTGATAGGATGAGAAATTTCCATCCTACCCCTTAATAATTACAAAAAGTGAGGGTACATTGGTACATTCTTTTATATTATTAGGCCTACTACAAGGCCCAGTCATGAGGGGGCTACGCCGCGCGTGCGCCTTGGGCCAGAACGGCCGTGCACTTCTGGGCCAAGGCCAACGACCTAGTTAACCTTTTCTTTTTTGACCGAGCTTGGCCGTGGTCCCACTTTTCATCACTGTTCCGACTAGGCCTCCCAATTCATACTGACCCAACGAGTTGGTCAACAGAAGACTACAAGGACAATTAAAGAAGTGTCACACTTGAAGGTTACAGTGAAATAATCAGGGATGGAAGAAGAGGCAATTCATATGTTTTTGATCATATTGAACCAACATTTTGTTAATTATTTATTTACTTGTACTTTCATTATCCTTTATATACGCATTGTTATTTTGTGTACAATAAATATTTAGAATGACATGATACCTAGTTACATCCTACCATCAAATAAAGTCATGTTTTATTTGATGGTCATATTCACCTTGATAAAATCTAGTAACACTAAAACTATTATTGTAGCATGGGCACAACGGTGGGTACATGGTACCCATTTCTCCATGTGAGGAAGTAGATCTAGAAAGAGCTAATGATAGGAGAGAGAACTTGTGTGTAAAATGAGTGGATCTGCCCCTCTTGGGAGTTTATATACATGAGTGTGATAGGATGTGAAATTTCCATCCTACCCCTTAATAATTACAAAAAGTGAGGGTATATTGGTACATTCTTTTATATTATTAGGCCTACTACAAGGCCCAGTCATGAGGGGCTACGCGCCACGCCGCGAGGGCCGTAACTGCATGCACAGGCCAAGGCCAACGGCCTAGTTAGCCTTTTCTTTTTTGACCGAGCTTGGCCGTGGTCCCACTGTTCATCACTGTTCCAACTAGGCCGCCCAATTCATACTGACCCAACGAGTTGGTCGACAGAAGACTACAAGGACAATTAAAGAAGTGTCACACTTGAAGGTTACAGTGAAATAATCAGGGATGGAAGAAGAGGCAATTCATATGTTTTTGATCATATTGAACCAATATTTCGTTAATTATTTATTTACTTGTACTTTCATTATCCTTTATTTACGCATTGTTATTTTGTGTACAATAAATATTTAGAATGACATGATACCTAGTTACATCCTACCATCAAATAAAGTCATGTTTTATTTGATGGTCATATTCACCTTGATAAAACCAAGTAACACTAAAACTATTATTGTAGCATGGGCACAACGGTGGGTACATGGTACCCATTTCTCCATGTGAGGAAGTAGATCTAGAAAGAGCTAATGACAGGAGAGAGAACTTGTGTGTAAAATGAGTGGATCTGCCCCTCTTGGGAGTTTATATACATGAGTGTGATAGGATGTGAAATTTCCATCCTACCCCTTGATAATTACAAAAAGTGAGGGTACATTGTTACATTCTTTTATATTATTAGGCCTACTACAAGACCCAGTCATGAGGGGCTATGCACATGCACGCTTTGGGCCGTACGGTACTGCACTGGGCCAAGGCCAACTACCTAGTTAGCCTTTTCTTTTTGACCGAGCTTGGCCGTGGTCCCACTGTTCATCACTGTTCCAACTAGGCCGCCCAATTCATACTGACCCAATGAGTTGGTCGACAGAAGACTACAAGGACAATTAAAGAAGTGTCACACTTGAAGGTTACAGTGAAATAATCAGGGATGGAAGAAGAGGCAATTCATATGTTTTTGATCATATTGAACCAATATTTCGTTAATTATTTATTTACTTGTACTTTCATTATCCTTTATTTACGCATTGTTATTTTGTGTACAATAAATATTTAGAATGACATGATACCTAGTTACATTCTACCATCAAATAAAGTCATGTTTTATTTGATGGTCATATTCACCTTGACAAAACCTAGTAACACTAAAACTATTATTGTAGCATGGGCACAACGGTGGATACATGGTACCCATTTCTCCATGTGAGGAAGTAGATCTAGAAAGTGCTAATGACAGGAGAGAGAACTTGTGTGTAAAATGAGTGGATCTGCCCCTCTTGGGAGTTTATATACATGAGTGTGATAGGATGTGAAATTTCCATCCTACCCCTTAATAATTACAAAAAGTGAGGGTACATTGGTACATTCTTTTATATTATTAGGCCTACTACAAGGCCCAGTCATGAGGGGGCTGGACCACCCCAACAACAGTACTCCCTCATCAGCAAGCGCGGAGGTCCCGAGGAGCGAGCTGCCATGATCGATTGCCCCAGCCCCCCGTCCCTTGACAGTAAGCACAGAGGTCCTGAGGGGCGAGCTGATGCAACTGCTAGGTCCAAACCCTGGGGATCTGGACGCTCTTCGTTGATTGATCCTAACGTGGTCGTGGCGGCGCATCGAGGCAAAGCCAAGTGCGGGGCCACCCCTACGAGGCGACGCTCACGAGGGCAGTGGAGTCTTGTAGGATCAAGGATACCGACTAGAGGGGGGTGAATAGGCGGTTTTTAAATTTTCTTTTCAACTAGGCTAAATTTCTCTATTTCTAAGAACAAGAATGAAAGACAATTTTAAGCCTACACAATACTAGTCAAGCAAATAGCAATACTAGTAATAACAAGGACTAAACAAAGCACTAAGCATGAAAACTTAGAACTATTTAGAAAGCAATAGAGATGTGCACACTTGATGTTTTACCGTGGTATCGAAACTTGCTTTCCCACTAGTCCACGTTGAGGTTAGCTCGAACAGAATCGAACCGGCTCCACGAATTGAGCCAAGCACCTCGATCACTAGAGGTAGCTCTTCCCGCCCCGGTGGCGAGCTCCAACCTTCACACGAAAGCCGGGTCTTCTCACAAGCTTCTTTGAGAAGATCACCGAACAAGCTTCTCAAGAATCGTCCGGTGCCGGCAAGCACCAAGAGTAACAAACCACGAGCTTCGCTTGATTGCAAACTAGTGCCAAGGATCAAACTAATGAATGCTATGCACTTTTTGCTCAAACACCTCAAATGAATGCTCAAGAGTGAAAGTAGGTGTGGGTGAATGCCCAATGCTCAAGAATGATCAATAGAGTCTCTAGCATCCGTCTATGAGCAAGGGTACGGTATTTATACCTTCCACCTACCAAAACCAGCCGTTTGGAACAAATTTCGAAAAATCGGTGAGCGGAACTACCACGGCCCGAGGCCGATAGTACCGCTCCCCATCGGCGCATCGAACGGCTATGTCGAGCTCGCAGTGACCGTTGGTCCGTCGGCAGGTACTACCGACGTTATAACGTCCGGTACTACCGTTCACCGGTAGTATCAAAAAGTCGGCGCGGTACTACCGCATGAGCCGAGCTCCAAAAGTCACTCTCTGGAAAAAAGGCTCCGATTCCCATCCGGAACTACCTGTGGCCGGTAGTACCGCTCTGACAGCGGAACTACCGCTCTCCTAAAACTCGGGGCATCCGGAGGTGCTCTCTGAGAAAAGGGTCCGATCCACCTCCGAACTACACGTGACCCAGTAGTACTGCTCGACAATGAACTCACCGCTTCCTCGATTTTGGAAATGAGTCCGGAGGGTGCTCTCGGAAAAATGGGTCCGCTTGAGATTCGGAACTTCCGATCGCGGTAGTTCCGATTTCTCCAATGGTACTACCGCTTCGACGGTAGTACCGACGCGAAAACTAGCGGAACTACCGCACGTCCAGACAGAGCACAGTTTTGGCTTTTAAAACAGATTTTTCAAGAATGCATGATCCTAGTTGATCCATGGACACTTAAGAATTGCTATCAAGCTACTTGCCATGATCCCTCTTTATGGTACGATTATTTACCCTATAATCCGGTCTTCCACCATTCTCCTAAGACCGGTAAAATTGAAAAAGGGAATCCTATTCTACATATACCTCTATCTTGAACCATGTTTGATCTTCATCCTTATCTTTTGGCTTGCATTTGTCAACCATAACCTGGACTTAACCTTTAAACACTCATTAAACGGTTAGTCCCATATTCATATAAATTCATTAATTACCAAAATCATTTTTAGGGGCCTAGATGCTTTCAATCTCCCCCTTTTTGGTAATTGATGACAACACATTTTATATGGAAATGTAATGTTTGAATATACCACTTATTTTGACAATTAGTTGTATATTCTTTTGTGACTTTTTGAAAAGAGAAAATTCTAGCAATGATTTTCATTTTGGCAAGAATATGAATTTTCCTTTTTAAAGTCAAGGAGGGGTGAAAACTCCCCCTAAATTTGTGCATGAAATTTTACAACAGTAGAGAAAATCTCATTTTTATCACAATTTTGACAAGATGCACAATTGAGATCATAACATGAGACAAATAATAGAAGCAATTTCATAGAAGTAAACATAGAAGTAAACAATAGTCATTACATCCAGAATACATCAAAAGCATAGATAACCAAGTTCATTACAATCATCCATAAAACATAAATACACTCATCCATAAAACATAAAATAGAGATAGATAGCCCTAATAGCCCTAGTTTCCATTCTTCTCCCCCTTTGGCATCAAATACCAAAAGAAGCTACTCCTGGGGACCGGGAGGAGAAGGATCATGACGGCGAGTATAGCGCATGGGCGAAGGAGGTGAGCTGGGACTGCTCGATGGCTGCAACACGCCCATCCAGGGAGTCCATGCGAGAAGAGAGGGAGGCAAACCCCTCGGCCTGAGACTCTCTCATCTGAAGCAGAGTGGAGTAGATCTGAGAGAGAGTGGCCACGTCAGTCTGAGAAGCTGCTGGCCGCTGCTTGCTCGCAGGCTGCGAGCCGGTGTCTTCTTCTTGAGGATCCTCCCTGCCGGATCATTGTCGAGCTCTGGCGGTGGGAATGGGAGGCTCGTGTCTCGCTTATATGCCTTATGCCTCTTGTTGTAGCGCCTCTAAATCGAACTTGGTCTCAATCAAGGCAAAGATATAAGGTCCATAATTAATGCGCTTGATTCTGTCATTTTGGAAGAGGCAATCTCCCTAATGATCAAGTCCACTACATCAAACTTCTGACCCCTCATGATGTAGTCTATAAGATTCCAAGCATGTCCTCTTATGGCATCAAAATTCCCACTTGGGAAGAATAGTATGGTTGATAATCCTATTGATGATGCTAGGAATAGGAGAAGACCAACCAAGGTGCCGGGACAGACCTCTCATTGAGGTTGTAGAAGGCGTAAATGCGAGATCTCAAGAGCTGGCTTGTCATATACCTTCTCATGTCCACTCAACTCAGCTCTCAAGGCAAGCTCGAACTCATGCTTGGTCGCCTCCAACTGTGTGCACACTGTCATCCGTGTCATGTCTTTGAAAACTGGAGAAATGTGCATTTGTAGCATAAAAGCGGCGAATGATCTCCTCATTGTAGTCCGATTGCGGTGTCGCCACCGATGCGATCCACATCACGAAAAGCTCGTGAGTGCCATCATACTTGTCAATAGAGGACAAGTGCTCCCAATCCACCCACTTATGATCGTGAACTGTCGACTCTCCATACAATGATCAAAAATTTGCTCCTGAAATTTAGTGTGAAACTTGGGATTGATGGAGTTGGAAGGTAACTCATACTGATTTCTGCGACGAAGTCTGATGTAGTCCTCAGCAGAAATCTTCCTCAAATCAATTTGAGGATCTTCCCTTTCGGTGAGATCCTCCTCAGAATCTTCCATGGGAGAGCTATACTGCTGCTGCGGTGGCTCTGGCTCTCCCTCAGACTCTGTCTCCTCAGCTGGACCTTTGCCACGGTCCTGGGCTGCCTTCTGAGAGGCCTCAGAAGTGGCAGGAGCGGCGGAGGACTCTCCGGACTGTCCGGCAGAGGAGTAAAGTCTCTAGTCGCTCTCCTAGTAACAGCATCTAAAAATAAGAGGATACGAGATTAGAGCCTTACTAGGATAGATCAAAAGGAATTGAAAAGAATCGGAAGAAGTTGCTGTTTAATCAGGGCAATCGGTAGTACCGCCGTTCTGGGCAGGGGCGGTAGTACCGCTTGGCGGTAGTACCGCTCGGTCGGTAGGTAGTACCGCTACTTTGACCGATTCTAGGGTTAAGCAATGGGTTTGAGATTTTGGTATTTTCTTGGATTGAATCCATGGAATGGGTGTGTAAACACCTCTAGATACCAAAATACCACATTTACCCTAGTTTAAACCGCAAGAAATCATCCTCATTTTGAAAACCCTAAAAATCAATCTAGGGTTCAAAGAGACAATAAAAGATGGGGATGATCCAAATACCTTGAGGAATGGAGGAGGTGAGTCCTTGGGAAGGCATGAGGCTCAAAATCCGAGGAAAACCGAGCGATTTGAAGATCCAAGTTCGGTTTTGTGGATTTTGAGAGAGAGAGAGAGAGAGAGAGAGGCGGTGAAGGGAGCGGAATAACCGTCTTGTGTGAGGGAGAGAGAGGAGAGAGAGAAGCCGCAAGGAACTAAGGTTTGAAATCCCCGAATTTTTAAGTCATATCCGTAGTTCATAAGTGCGGCAGTAGTTCTCTCAACAGTAGTACCGCTTGAGACCAAGTAGTACCGATTTTTCGGGACTTGCGAAATTTTGAGAAGAAAGGTATAGTATGCAAATGATCCCTAGTTTTGCACTCAACTAACATCTTTAAGGATCATTATGCATTAAATGTATTAAAATAATAATTTTAAATAATTTTTGCATTTAATCAAATTTTAAAGACTTTTTCACAAGAACCTTTTTCACAACATTGTCCAAGCCACTCCAAAGAAGTATGCATTTAAGTGAGCCATAAAATCATGCAATGTTGGAATAGTCTAAGACATTTAACTCACTCCTAAGTATGCAAAATGGCTTTCATCTAAAGGCTTGGTGAAAATGTCCGCTAATTGGTTTTCATCCGGATGTGGCTAATGCAAATATCTCCTTCCCAACATGATCTCTCAAGAAATGGTGGCGGATATCTATATGCTTGGTTCTTGAGTGTTGGATGGATTATTTGATATTTTGACGGCACTATCATTATCACACAATAAAGGCACTTTATCAAAATTGATTCCATAGTCCATCAAAGTTTGCCTCATCCACAATAATTGAGCACAACAACTTCCCATGAAACATATTCTACCGGTTGAAAGTGCTACGGAGTTTTGTTTCTTTGAAGACCAAGAAACTAAGGATCTTCCTAAAATTGACAACATCCCGAGGTGCTTTTTCTATCCACTTTGCAACCCGCATAATCGAATCCGAATATCCAATTAATTCAAATTTAGCACCTTTAGGATACCAAAGCCCTATGTTATAGGAATGTTTCAAATATCTCAAAATCCTTTTTACGGCCTTTAAATGACATTCTTTTGGAGAAGCTTGAAACCTAGCACACATGCAAACACTAAACATGATATCGGGCCTAGATGCGGTAAGATAGATTAAACTACCAATCATAGATCTATAAAGTTTAGTATCTACCGATTTACCTCCTTCGTCGAGGTCTAGATGCTCATTCGTTGCCATTGGTGTTTTGATAGGTTTCGCATCTTTCATCCCAAACTTCTTGAATAAGTCTTTCACATACTTTGTTTGGCTTATGAAGGTCCCATCTTTGAATTGCTTGATTTGTAATCCAAGGAAAAGCTTAGTTCACCAATCATTGACATCTCAAATTCTAGACATCATATCACCAAACTCTTTGCAAAAGTCTTGATTAGTAGAACCAAATATAATATCATCAACATATATTTGACAAACGAACAAATCACTATTGATGATTTTTGTGAATAGAGTGGTATCTACTTTACCAATTTTAAATCCTTTTGAAACAAGAAAATCTCAAGGCGCTCATACCATGCTCTAGGAGCTTGTTTTAAACCATATAGCGCCTTAGAGAGCTTGTATACATGATTAGGATATTTCAAGTCTTCGAACCCCGGAGGTTGTTCAACATAAACAAGTTCGGAGATAGTTCCATTTAAGAAGGCACTTTTAACATCCATTTGAAATAACTTAATATCAAAGCTAGATGCAAAAGCTAACAAGATTCTAATTGACTCAAGTCTAGCTACGGATGCAAAGGTTTCATCATAATCTAAACCCTCAACTTGAGTGTAGCCTTGAGCAACTAACCTTGCTTTATTTCTTACCACAAGTCCGTTCTCATCTTGCTTGTTTGAAAGACCCATTTTGTACCAATCACATTTTGCTCCTTGGGCCTTTCCACCAACGTTCATACATCATTTTGGAGAAGTTGTTTAGCTCTTCATGCATGGCATTTATCCAATCCGGATCATCTAGAGCTTCTTCTACAAACTTTGGCTCAAGAGAAGACACAAACGAATAATGTTCACAAAATGAAGCTACTCTAGAGCGAGTTTGAACACCCTTACTCACATCACCCAATATTTGGTCTATTGGATGATCTTTTGCAATTGCATTATGGATCTTGAAGGGTTGTTGTTGATCTTTTGCTTCATCATCTATTTCTTGTACATCGTTTGAAGTTGAAGAAGTAGGTGGTTCAACTTGTCTTGATGAGATGGGTGATGTAGTATCTTCCTTTGGCTTGATGTCGCCAATTTGCATGTTTTCCATGCCTTTATGTAATCCTTCTTCTCCTACATCATCCAAATTATCTTGCTCTTCTTGAGAGCCATTAGTTTCATCAAATTGCACATCACAAGATTCTTCAACCAAACCCGAATTTTTATTGAAAACTCTATAAGCTTTGCTATTTGAAGAATATCCTAATAAAATCCTTCATCACATCGACTTTGAAATTTAGAGAGCCGAACACCATTTCTTAAGATATAGCATTTGCATCCAAATACTCTAAAGTAGGAAATGTTCGGTTTCTCCCAATGAGAAGTTCATAGGAGGTCTTTTTCAAAAGACGATGCAAATAAAAGCGATTTATGGCATGACAAGCGGTGTTAATAGCTTCGCCCAAAATCTATCGAAGTATTATATTCATCAAGCATTGTCCTAGCCATTTCAATCAATGTTCGATTTTCCTTTCTACAACTCCATTTTGTTCCGGAGTGTAGGTTGTGGAAAGTTCATGCTTTATTCCAAGTTCATCACAAAATCTTCAATTTTAGTGTTTTGAACTCGAACCGTTATCACTCCTAATTTTCTTTATTTTAAAATCAAATTCATTTTGGGCTCTTTTTGAGAAACTTTTGAAAATTAGGAGGTTTCGCTTTGTCATTTAAGAAGAACACCCATGTATATCTAGAGTAGTCATCTACAATGACTAAACAATAACTATTGCCTCCGATACTCTTATAGGTTGTTGGCCCAAACAAATCCATATGTAAGAGTTCCAATGGCATAGATGTTGACATGATACTTTTGGAAGGATGAGAGTTTGCAACTTGCTTCCCGGCTTGGCAAGCACTACAAAGTCTATTTTTCTCAAACTTCGCATCTTTCAAGCCAACAACTAAGTCATGTTTGAAAAGCTTTTAAGTTGAATCATACCCACATGACCTAACCTTCTATGCCATAACCAACCCAAAGATGTTTTGCAATTAAACAAGTTTTTAAGCAAGACTCATTTGAAGTGAAATCCACTAGATAAAGATTTCCAAATCTAAAACCTTTGAAAACAATTTCCTTTTCATTTTCTTTTGAAATAATGATATTTTCTTTAGAGAAAGAACAAGTTAAGCCTAAATCACATAATTGAGCAACGGATAGCAAATTAAAATTTAGGGTTTCTACTAAAGATACATTAGAAATGGAAAGGTCATTGCAGATAGCAATTTTACCCAAACCAAGTACCTTTCATTTGCTATTGTCTCCAAAGGTGATTTTCTCATTTATCCCGCTCTCAAAGGTAGTGAACATTTTCCGATCTCCGGTCATGTGTTGAGTGCATCCACTATCCAACACCCAATGCCTTCCACCGGTCTTGTAGTTCACCTACAAAAGAGAATCAAGTTCTTTTAGGTACCCAAATTTGTTTGGGTCCTTGGAGGTTAGTAACCAAGGTTTTGGGCACCCAAATGGATTTCCTTTTAGCACCCAAAATCGAGGTGCCAATGAAATGAGCAAGAATATTTCCATTTTCAGTTTTTCTAAGCATATAACATGAGTCATATAAACCAATGGATTGAATCTTACCCTTAGAACAATTTTGAGACATGTCCCAAATCCGGCATTTTGTACAATACTTACCATTCTCTTTACAAACCTTGGGGCTTGTATACGGTTTCTTACCTTTCTTGGGAATGTACCCAAGTCCTTCTTTGTTGAATGAACATCTTTGATCACTTAATAGTTTATCAAGTGTAGCCTTTCCTTTGTATGCTCTTTCCAAGCTTTTGTTCAATTTTAACACTTGTTCCTTTAAATCTTTGTTTTCATAAACAAGTAAATCATCATGGACAAAAGATATGGCATTTCTAGAATCAATATTAGAAGAGCATGGCAAGGTAAGGAGTTCATCACATGATGTAGATATGCTAGATTTAGCTACTTTTACACTAGGCATTTCATTTATAATATCGCAAGTAATTCCAATGCTAGTGCAAGATTTTTCATGGATGAGCAAATCATGAGCTTCCTTTAGCTCCTTATAAGATTCTTGTAGAGTTGTATGTTCCCTCTTCAAGATCTTAAATTTTGATTTCTCTTTTCCAAGAAATTCATTTAGTTCAACAAGCATATCCATAAGATCATCATATGAAGGCTCATCATCATCAAGGAATTTTACCTTATCTCCTTTTGCCATGAGGCAAGTTGGAGTGGAGAATAGTGATGGAGCTTCCTTGATTGCAATTCCGACAAGTCCCTTCTTCTTGGAGGACTCATCTTCACTTGATTCGAGTCGAATACTCTTCTTCTAATCCCATTCTCCAATGTGGGCTTCATTCTTGCCATCTTTGTGAAGCTTCTTGAAAAGCTTCTTCTTGCCGTTGTAACTCTTCTTGTTTGATGACTTCTCTTTGTCATCTTTCTTGTTAGGGCAATTTGAGGCAATGTGCCCTTTCTCATCACATTCATAGCAACGGATGTTGCTATATCGCTGTTGGAGTAGGAGTGCCCTTCTTTGCCTTGTCATAATTTGCGCTCCGGTTTGAACGCCTTCTCATGAACTTGTTCATTCTTCTTACTAGAAGAGCAAGTTCTTCTTCGGAGTTTTCCTCATCATCTTGATTCTTCACTTACCACCGCTTTGGCCTTAAAAGCGGTGATCTTTTTGGCTTTTGATGAGGATTGCTCCAAGAGCTCCTCCTTATCCTTCTTGTATAGCTCATTTGTGATGAGGTTGCCCAAGAGTTGTGTTGGAGTCATTCTTGCTAACTCCGGTGAGTTGAGGAAGAGTGTCACCAATATTCGTATTTTTCCCAAGAAAGCCCTAAGCATCTTTCTCACAATGTCAAGATCGGAAAGGTTAGTACCAAGGCCTTTGAGCTCATTCACAATATTGTTGAGTCGTGTGTACATCTCATTGATGTCCTCATGAGGCAACATTGTGAATGTCTCATATTTAATCCTAAGCCGATGCAATTTTGCTTCTTTAACCGTAGATGTCCCTTCATGGATTTCGGAAGGGTTGTCCAAATAGCATGAGCCGTCTCAAGATTACTCACCCTATTGAACTCATCCGCTTAAAGCTCCAAAATAGCATTCATTGCTTGGGCATCTAAATGAGCATTTACCATCTTGATCCGTTGGATTCAATGGATCAAGCGCCATGACGTAACCCTCATTTACAATTTTCCAAACGCTTGGACTCATAGCCTTTAAATAAATTGACATTCTAATTTTCCAATAAGCATAATTTGATCCATCAAAGAAAGGTGCCTTGCCTATAGCAAATCCATCGCTAGCCATCCTTTTCTCTCTAGACGGTTAAGTCTAAAAATGAGAGACCAAGCTCTGATACCACTTGTAGGATCAAGGATACCGACTAGAGGGGGGTGAATAGGCGGTTTTTAAATTTTCTTTTCAACTAGGCTAAATTTCTCTATTTCTAAGAACAAGAATGAAAGACAATTTTAAGCCTACACAATACTAGTCAAGCAAATAGCAATACTAGTAATAACAAGGACTAAACAAAGCACTAAGCATGAAAACTTAGAACTATTTAGAAAGCAATAGAGATGTGCACACTTGATGTTTTTACTGTGGTATCGGAAACTTGCTTTCCCCACTAGTCCACGTTGAGGTTAGCTCGAACAGATCGAACCGGCTCCACGAATTGAGCCGAAGCACCTCGATCACTAGAGGTAGCTCTTCCCCGCTCCGGGTAGGCGAGCTCCAACCTTCACACGAAAGCGGGTCTTCTCACAAGCTTCTTTGAGAAGATCACCGAACAAACTTCTCCCAATCGTCCGTGTGCCAAGCACCAAGAGTAACAAACCACGAGCCGGCTTGATTGCAAACTAGTGCCAAGGATCAAACTAATGAATGCTATGCACTTTTGCTCAAACACCTCAAATGAATGCTCAAGAGTGAAAGTAGGTGTGGAGTGAATGCCCAATGCTCAAGAATGATCAATAGAGTCTCTAGCATCATCTCATGAGCAAGTGGTACGGTATTTATACCTTCCACCTACCAAAACTAGCCGCTTGGAACAAATTTCGGAAAAATCGTATAGCGGAACTCTGGCGGTGCGAGGCCTAGTACCGCTCCCCTATCCGGCGCATCGTAACGGCTATGTCGAGCTTCTGCGGTGTGGTTGGTCCGCTCGGCAGCGGTACTACCGACGTTATAACGTCCCAGTACTACTGCTCACCCAGTAGTCAAGAAAGTCGGCGAGACTACGCATGAGCCGAGCTCCAAAAGTCACTCTCGAAAAAAGGCTCCGATTCCCATCCGGAACTACCGTGGCGGTAGTACCGCTCGGACAATGAACTACCGCTCTCCTAAAACTCGGGGGCATCCGGAGGGTGCTCTCGGAGAAAAGGGTCCGATCCACCTCCGAACTACCGTGACCTGTAGTACGCCTCGACAATGAACTACCGCTTCGATTTTGGAAATGAGTCCGGAGGGTGCTCTCGGAAAATGGGTCCGCTTGAGATTCGGAACTTCCGATCGCGGTAGTTCCGATTTCTCCAATGCAGACTACCGCCGACGGTAGTACCGACGTTGAAAATCGGAACTACCGCACGCGTCGCACAGAGCACGCTTTGGCTTTTAAAACAGATTTTCAAGAATGCATGATCCTAGTTGATCCATGGACACTTAAGAATTGCTATCAAGCTACTTGCCATGATCCTCTTTATGGTACGATTATTTACCCTATAATCCGGTCTTCCACCATTCTCCTAAGACCCAGAAATTGAAAAAGGGAATCCTATTCTACATATACCTCTATCTTGAACCATGTTTGATCTTCATCCTTATCTTTTGGCTTGCATTTGTCAACCATAACTGGACTTAACCTTTAAACACTCATTAAACGGTTAGTCCCATATTCATATAAATTCATTAATTACCAAAATCATTTTTAGGGGCCTAGATGCTTTCAGTCCACTGACGCAGCCAGAGGTGCCATGTCGAGGTGGTGCATCGAACATGAGCAGCATGTAGACACGAGCGATGAAGCCTCATGCCAAAGCCACGACGTCCCATCGATGTCCCGTCTCCCACGCAGGCGGTGACGAGGCAGAGTCGTGGGTCAGGCCAGTCCTCCGAGGCGATGCCTACAAGGAGGGCGGTGAAGTCATGCAATATCACTCCGAAGTCATGGCCGTCCCGTCGAGGTCCTGGCCCCGACGCTGGTGGCACATAGAGGTGGAGTCGAGGGCGAGGAAGCCTTGAAGCACGCAGTCCGTCCCCTACCCTTCGGACATGGCGTCGATAAAGGTGACGGCAAGACAAAACTCTGACATGCGCGTTCTGTCCCGACTACGTGGTGGTCAAACGGACGGAGTCGAGGAAGTCAATGAATTTTACGGCGAGACGAAGCCTTGAAGAGTGCAGTCCGTCCCCACCCTTCGGACTTGGCATCGATGAAGTCGGCGACGAGACGAACCTTGACACGCACAGTCCGTCCCTACCCTTCAGACTTCACGTCGACGAAGGTGACAACGAGACAAAGTCCTGATGCACGTGGTCCGTCCCTAGCGTGAGGTGGTCGGATGAGCTTCTATGATTGCAAGATGGTTGGACGAGTCTACGACCATGAGGTGGTAGGACCGCGTCTATAACCCCCAGAGTGATGGTGAGCAAGTACTTGTCCCGGTGAGAGAGAGAGGCG
>JAYGGG010000616.1:0-41654 GCA_036346245.1 Bonia amplexicaulis | reverse complement strand
CTACTCAGACTTGGGCCGACCCGCCTCACTACTCCTCCAGACCACAATGGAGACAAGCTCCCGACCAAACACACTCGCCGCAGACGATGTCCTCACCACACTTGAAACATTTCATCCTCGACCCGGACCTGACGTACCATCTGAACACCAAATTAAGGATCTAAAAGTGAAGACGCCTGGACTTGTTGAACTTAGACTTGAAAGAATTCCCACGACCCTTGAACTTTGTGAACCGGCCAAATACCACCCACCACCGCCAAAACTCTTCCTCCGCTACTCTCTCAGACTCCGGAGTCGCATGACCACCCGGGCCCCATGCGCCCCTCCCAAGTCCGCATCTCTAACTCCATGCCTCGCTTGCTCCACCAGTGAGCTAAAGTCACGGAGTCCAAAGCTCCCAACACCGCCGAACTCCCCGCCTAAGTCCTCTCATGGAACCTCTGGCCTTCTCAGACCTCATCAGAAGCTACAAGGGCAATGGGCTTGATTATGTTGTGGAATCCCACCTCGACTCGACACCGACATCTTGCCCCGCTTGTAATCGCTCAATGAAACCTCCATCCTCTCCACAAATGAGTCGATAGAACCTCTTCCCGAACCGCCCGAAACACCTCCTGTCGCCGTCTTAAGGCAATGGATCTAGCCGACAGACTCCTTCCCACCGTAGATCCGCCGCCTTTCAACCGAAGGCTACAAACCGAGCTCGCCGCCGATGGTAGCCCCAACACCTCTAGATGTCTCTATGTGACGCAACCGCTAGCAAGATCAATCGCGCATTTAGTCCATCGAAGTATCCAACCTCAACGATTCCACCGATGCACCCATCACACCCACCACCGCAAGGTCGCAGGAATGACCGCAGCGCGCCTGGGTGCAGGGTGGAGATCGGTTTTGAACCGCTGGCAACCTCTTCCTCCGATCCCACCGGACCGCCTCTCTGGCAAGCAGACTTGCTCAATCATGGACACCTGGCTTCGTCTCGGCGGCTCACGGCCACGACTACCACCACTACCTCTACCCTTGCCATCTCTATATAACATAAATAAATATAGAGTCACACATGACACACAATTAATTATCGAAACAAGAAGAATGATACAGATGCGATGTAAAACCCATTCCCATCTATCGTGGCACAAGGTGTCAAATTTAATATTTTCACTACCACGGACCCATGCCTGCTCGATACTAATCAGAATACCCTCAACCCAACATAGGCCCGAAATGCTACTAACTATCCACAATATAACAACAACTAATATAAATCACCTAGAAATTTCTAAGATGACCTCCTTTGTTTAATAACGAATAACAGCTCCGACAAACATTAATAGCACAAGTTCTAAATAATGAACTGAAAGATAATATCAAAAGGTACTAAGTCTTTATTACATTTAACTGATGAAATATAAACCGAACCAATTGCTTATCAAGTCGACAAGATTATCATGATCTGCCTTTATTTCTTAATGAAGGAATTGTGCACGTGAATCAACTAGCCATTCATGTCCCCATGTATGCCGATCTCACATTGGTACCTAAAATAGACAAACAACAACAAGAGTGAGTCCAACGACTCAAATAGTATAATCAGATCAAATGCAAGCATGAACATTAACTCTCAAGTTAAACATATTACATATGAAATTCATGCTATGCATTATGATCAAAACTCCTCTTTCTCATCTCTTTCGATTTTACCCAGACGCGGAGTGTGCATCCGCCAATGACACCCATGCCTGCACCCTCCGGCATGTGGACCAATTGCCCACACTCCACAAGTGGGGACCTCGATGCTTGATCACCACATGACCAAGACTTCAACATTCTCAATATGATGCATATATGTGAATGTATCAACAAGATAAATGCATTCACCATACTACGATCAACAAATCTCATAAATGCCATAATGTAAATGTAACATAAATAGCATTAACAACTCGTAACATTACTCAAATTCATAAGTAAAGCATTCATAACTCAAACACCACTCATATCATCCAAATCACTCAATCACATGGATTAATCATAGCAAGGTTATACTTGCCTCAACCGCGAAAATGAAGAACGCCAGAGAAGGCACAACCCCGAATCCGCCTCCTCCTGAATATTTAATTAATAATTACTAACATAACAGTAGCGGTTTCTAGATATAAAATAACAGCAACCCCAATTAACCCAACAATTTATCTCAATTAAATCCCCAACTCCCTCGGCCAAATCTGCTCAACCACAGACAGCTGAATTCCAAAATCTTAACTTTCAGTATGTAACTCCAAATTAAGTTCTTGACTCTCTGTAAAGATAATTAAATTATCTACAAAACTTAGTTAGAGACTCTCTGATTCGGCCATTTACTAACCGAACCAAACCCTTTTCTAAAGCATCCAAATTCACATCGACTCTCTGGACAGCGCACTAAAACAGGCATAACTTTCACCCAGAAACTCGAACTGGACTTTTGACCTTTATGGAAAGCTAAGAAAATTATCTAAAACTTTTCTAACATGAATAATTTCTGATTCGCAACTATTTCCGTCGCACAAACCGATCTACTAAACTCTGTCCAGAACTACCCCGATCTGCAGAACAGTAGCACTAGAAAATTCATAACGTTTGCTACACAACTCGAAATAACGCGTTCTAGCACTCCCTGGAAAGATAATCAAGTCCTCTACAATTTGCTAGAAGAGGTCCAGACCTGAATCCTGACGGATCTAACCCAGAACAGCCGATTAACCCAAACTATCACGGCGGTCCAGAAAATGACGAAATCCAACTTGATTAAAACTCATCTAGAGGACCAACGGAGTTACCCTTGACGACACGAGATCTAACACGCCGACGAACACGACGACGAACGACGACGAACACGCTCACGATCTCCTCCTCCCTTCCTCCGATCCACGCGATAGCGACGAACGCCGATGACGGCGCCCGGGAACAAGACGACGACGACGAAGACGGCGGCACCACTGGCTAGCAATGAGGACGACGACACCGGCACGGAGAAGACGGCGCGGTGGCAGCAGGGCGACGGCGGTCGGGCATTTGGCTGGCAAAGAAGATTTGCCACAAGCAAGAAGGCGCAGGAGGCGCTACCACTGCAGGAGTGGGGGCGCAGGGGTGGAGGCGCAGGGTGGGGGTGCTGTGGTTTTAATGGTGGCCTCCTCCCTCTTGGGCCTAGAAAATCCCACCGGCCAAGCCCAAGCCTGTGTTGTCTTAACTTTCCGTGAAACCCCCAAAACTCCTTTAAAAAAATCTTTTCACTTAAGTCCCTCTCTCTATTAACTAAGCAATTAATAAAACATTTCCGGGGTATTACATTTTCAACTTTTCTAAACATTCCGGTCTTACCGAAGAATTCGAGGGATTTTTTTCGCATCACATTTGGGCGAAAGCGTGACATATAGCTCACGATTTTCAAATTTTCTTGTCGCTCAACCACACGGAGCAATGTGGAATTTTGTTCCTGAGCAGATTTTGCGAAAGCGTGACCTATAGCTCACGATTTTCAACTTTTCTAGTCGCTTCGGGTTACGAGGCAACCGAGGATTTTATTTTTCGATCATATTTTGTCGAAAGCGTGACCTATAGCTCATTATTTTCGCTTTTCCTAGTCGCTCCGGTTACCGGGCTAGTCCGGTTTTTAATTTTCGAAGATATTTATCGAAAACGTGACCTATAGCTCACGATTTTCAAATTTTCTAGTCGCTGTAAGGTTACCCGCCGCTTTGGGGATTTTATTTTTGAGCTTATTTGGCCGAAGACCGATCTATAGCTCACGATTTTCAATTTTTCTAGTCATTGCAAAGACCATCATGCGAGTCAGGTATTTTATATTTTGGAGCAGATTTGGCCGAAAACCTGACCTATAGCTCGCGATTTTCAGCTTTTCTAGTCTTCGTAGGGTTACCGGGCCAATCTGGGGATTTTTATTTTTCGGAGCACATTTGGCCGAAAGTGTGACCTATAGCTCACGATTTTCAGCTTTTCTAGTCGTGTGGGTACCGAGAATTCAAGATTTTAGTTTCTCGAGGCAATTTATCAAAAGCGTGACCTATAGCTCACGATTTTAGATTTTCAAGTCGTTCGGGTTACCTGACCATCTCAGGATTTTATTTTTCTACACATTTATCCGAAAGCCACCTATAGCTAACGATTTTCAACTCTTCTAAACATTCCGGTCTTACCGGAGGATTCGAGGGATTTTTTTTCGCATCGCATTTGGGCGAAAGCGTGACATATACCTCATGATTTTCAGCTTTTCTAGTCGTTCATCTACACGGAGCAATTGGGGAATTTTGTTCTGAGCATATTTCAATAAAGCGTGACCTTTAGCTCACGATTTTCAGCTTTTCTAGTCGTTTCTGGGTTACCGAGGCAGTCCGAGAATTTTATTTTTCGAGCATATTTGTCGAAAGCGTGACCTATAGCTCACGATTTTCAAATTTTCTAGTTGTGCTGTGGCACCGGAGAATTCAAGATTTTAGTTTCGTACATTTATCGAAAACGTGACCTATAGCTCACGATTTTCAGTTTATCTAGTCGTTCTAAGGTTAGCTGGCTAGTTTGGTGATTTTTATTTTTCGGAGCTCATTTGGCCGAAAGACTGATCTATAGCTCACGATTTTCAGCTTTTCTAGTCATTCCAAATACATCGACGCAATTTGTATTTTATATTTTGGAGCAGATTTGGCCAAAAACCTGACCAATAGCTCGCGATTTTCAGCTTTTCTAGTCGTCGTAGGGTTACCGGGCCAGTCTGGGGATTTTTATTTTTCGGAGCACATTTGGCCGAAAGCGTGACCTATAGCTCAGGATTTTCACCTTTTCTAGTCGTGCCAGGGTTACCGGAGAATTCCGAAGATTTTTTCTTTCTCGAGGCAGATTTGGTCGAAAGTGTGACCTATAGCTCACGATTTCAGCTTTTCTAGTCGTTCTGGTGTTACCGGACCAAGACAGGATTTTTATTTTCCCGAGCACATTTGTCCGAAAGCGTGACCTATAGCTAACGATTTTCAACTTTTCTAAACATTCCGGTCTTACCGAAGGATTCGAGGGATTTTTTTTCGCATCACATTTGGGCGAAAGCGTGACATATAGCTCACCATTTTCAGCTTTTCTAGTCGTTCAATGGTTACCGGAGCAGTCAGGGGAATTTTGTTCCTCGGAGCAGATTTCGGCGAAAGCGTGACCTATAGCTCACGATTTTCAACTTTTCTAGTCGTTTCTGGGTTACAGAGGCAGTCCGAGGATTTTTATTTTTCGGATCATATTTTGTCGAAAGCGTGACCTATAGCTCATGATTTTCAGCTTTCCTAGTCGTTCCGGGTTACCGCCAATTGCTTTTTTTTAATTTTCAGAGATATTTATCGAAAACGGACCTATAGCTCACGATTTTCAGCTTTTCTAGTCGCTGTAAGGTTACCCGCCAGCTTAGATTTTTATTTTTACTATTTGGCCGAAGATCGATCTATAGCTCACGATTTTCACTTTTCTAGTCATTGCAATACATAGCGAGTCGAAAGCGTGACCTATAGCTCACGATTTTCAAATTTTCTAGTCGCTTCGGGTTACCGAGGCAATCCATGGATTTTTATTTTTCTGAGCATATTTTGTCGAAAGTGTGACCTATAGCTCATGATTTTCATTTTCTAGTCGCTTTGGGTTACCGTCCAATCGGATTTTAATTTTATAAGATATTTGGTCGAAACGTGACCTATAGCTCATGATTTTCAAATTTCTAGTCGCTCTAAGGTTACCGCCGCTTGGGATTTTATTTTTCTCATTTGGCCGAAGACCGATCTATAGCTCACGATTTTCAGCTTTTCTAGTCATTCCAAGTGTTGCCTACAGCAGTCTGGTATTTTATATTTTGAGCAGATTTACCGAAAACCCGACCTATAGCTCACGATTTTCGCCTTTTCTAGTCGTGCTGTGGTTACCGAGAATTCAAGATTTTTGTTTCTCGAGGCAGATTTATTCTAAAGCGTGACCTATAGCTCACGATTTCAGCTTTTCTAGTCTTTCCTGGCCACCTGACCAAGACAGGATTTTATTTTCTGAGCACATTTATCGAAAGCGTGACATATAGCTCACGATTTTCAGCTTTTCTAGTCGTGCTGTGGTTAATCGGAGAATTTCAAGATTTTTGTTTCGAGGCGATTTATTCGAAAGCGGACCTATAGCTCACGACTTCAGCTTTTTCTAGTCGCTCCGGGTTACCTGACCAAGAAGGATTTTATTTTTCAGAGCACATTTGGCCGAAAGCATGACCTATAGCTCACGATTTTCAGCTTTTCTAGTCGTGCCAGGGTTACCGGAGAATTCCGAAGATTTTTGTTTCTGAGGCGATTTGGTCGAAAGCGTGACCTATAGCTCATGATTTCGCTTTTTCTAGTCGCTCCGGGTTACCGGACCAAGACAGGATTTTTATTTTCCGAGCACATTTGTCCGAAAGCGTGACCTATAGCTAACGATTTTCAACTTTTCTAAACATTCCGGCTTACCGGCGATTCGAGGATTTTTTCAGATCACATTTGGGCGAAAGCGTGACATATAGCTCACGATTTTCAGCTTTTCTAGTCGTTCAACCGTTACCGGAGCAGTCAGGGGAATTTTGTTCCTCGCAGCAGATTTCGGTGAAAGCGTGACCTATAGCTCACGATTTTCAGTTTTTCTAGTCGTTTCTGGGTTACCGAGGCAGTCCGAGGATTTTTATTTTTTGGAGCATATTTTGTCGAAAGCGTGACCTATAGCTCATGATTTTCAGCTTTTCTAGTCGTTCGGTTACCGCCAATCCGGTTTTTGAATTTTCGCAAAGATATTTATCGAAAACGTGACCTATAGCTCACGATTTTTAGCTTTTCTAGTCGCTCTAAGGTTACCCGCCGCTTTGGGGATTTTATTTTTCGAGCTCATTTGGCCGAAATACGATCTATAGCTCACGATTTTCAATTTTTCTAGTCATTCCACAAGCATCGACGCAGTCTGTATTTTTATATTTTGGAGCAGATTTGGCCGAGAACCTGACCTATAGCTCGCGATTTTCAGCTTTTCTAGTCGTCTTAGGGTTACCGGGCCAGTCTGGGGATTTTTATTTTTCGGAGCACATTTGGCCGAAAGCGTGACCTATACCTCACGATTTTCACCTTTTCTAGTCGTGCCAGGGTTACCGGAGAATTCCGAAGATTTTTTGTTTCTCGAGGCAGATTTGGTCGAAAGCGTGACCTATAGCTCACGATTTCAGCTTTTCTAGTCGCTCCGGGTTACCTGACCAAGACAGGATTTTTATTTTCCGAGCACATTTGTCCGAAAGCGTGACCTATAGCTAATGATTTTCAACTTTTCTAAACATTCCGGCCTTACCAAGGATTCGAGGATTTTTTTCGCGACCACATTTGGGCTTAAAGCGTGACATATAGCTCACGATTTTCAGCTTTTCTAGTCGCTCAACTACACGGAGCAATGTGGGAATTTTGTTTCTCGGAGCAGATTTCGGCGAAAGCGTGACCTATAGCTCACGATTTTCAACTTTTCTAGTCGTTTCTGGGTTACACAGGCAGTCCGAGGATTTTTATTTTTCGGATCATATTTTGTCGAAAGCGTGACCAATAGCTCATGATTTTCTGCTTTCCTAGTCGCTCGGGTTACCGGCCATCCGGTTTTTTTAATTTTCGAAGATATTTATCGAAAACGTGACCTATAGCTCACGATTTTCGCTTTTCTAGTCGCTAAGGTTACCCGCCGCTTAGATTTTATTTTTACGCCATTTAATGAAGACTAATCTATAGCTCACGATTTTCAGCTTTTCTAGTCATTGCGTTACATCGGGCGAATCGGGTATTTTTATATTTTGGAGCAGATTTGGCCGAAAACCTGACCTATAGCTCGCGATTTTCAGCTTTTCTAGTCTTCGTAGGGTTACCGCCATCTGGGATTTTATTTTTCGAGCACATTTATCGAAAGCGTGACCTATAGCTCACGATTTTCAGCTTTTCTAGTCGTGTGGGTACCGAGAATTCAAGATTTTAGTTTCTCGAGGCAATTTGGTCAAAAGCGTGACTTATAGCTCACGATTTTAGATTTTCTAGTCGCCCTCGGTTACCTGACCAGCCAGGATTTTTATTTTCTACACATTTGTCCGAAAGCGTGACCAATAGCTAACGATTTTCAACTTTTCTAAACATCTCTGCCTTACCGGAGGATTCGAGGATTTTTTCACACACATTTGGGCTTAAAGCGTGACATATACCCTCATGATTTTCAGCTTTTCTAGTCGCTCATCTACACGGAGCAATGAGAATTTTGTTCCTGAGCATATTTCAAATAAAGCGTGACATATACCTCATGATTTTCAACTTTTCTAGTCGCTCATCTACACGGAGCGCTGGGGAATTTTTTCCTGAGCATATTTCAATGAAAGCGTGACCTATAGCTCACGATTTTCGCCTTTTCTAGTCGCTTCGGGTTACCGAGGCAACCGAGGAGTTTTATTTTTCTGAGCATATTTTGTCGAAAGCGTGACCTATAGCTCACGATTTTCAGCTTTTCTAGTCGTTTCTGGGTTACCGAGGCAGTCCTCGGATTTTTATTTTTCGGAGCATATTTTGTCGAAAGTGTGACCAATAGCTCATGATTTTCAGCTTTTCTAGTCGTTTCGGGTTACCGCCATCTGTGGATTTTAATTTAGGCAAGATATTTGACTCGAAAACGGACCAGTAGTATATGATTTTCATTTTCTAGTCGCTCTAAGGTTACCGCCGCTTTAGATTTTTATTTTTCGAGCTCATTTGGCCGAAGATCGATCTATAGCTCACGATTTTCAATTTTTCTAGTCATTCCAAATAAGCACAAGCGTAGCCCCGGTATTTTTATATTTTGAGCAGATTTGGCCAAAACCCGACCTATAGCTCACGATTTTCAACTTTTCTAGTCGCTAGGTTACCGCCACTGGGAATTTTATTTTCAGCACATTTGCCGAAGCGCACCTATAGCTCACGATTTTCAGCTTTTCTAGTCGTGTGTGGTTATCGGAGAATTCAAGATTTTGTTTCTCGAGGCGATTTATCGAGAGCGTGACCTATAGCTCACGATTTCAGCTTTTCTAGTCGCTCGGGTTACCGGACCAGTCCAGGATTTTATTTTTCCGAGCACATTTGTCCCGAAAGCGTGACCTATAGCTAACGATTTTCAACTTTTCTAAACATCTTGGCCTTCGACGGATTCGAGGATTTTTTGCATCACATTTGGGCAAAAGCGTGACATATAGCTCACGATTTTCAGCTTTTCTAGTCGTTCAACTACACGGAGCAAATGGGAATTTTGTTCCTCGGAGCAGATTTCGGCGAAAGCGTGACCTATAGCTCACGATTTTCAGCTTTTCTAGTCGTTTCTGGGTTACCGAGGCAGTCCGAGGATTTTTATTTTTTGGATCATATTTTGTCGAAAGCGTGACCTATAGCTCATGATTTTTAGCTTTCCTAGTCGCTCGGGTTACCGGCCATCCGGGTTTTTAATTTTCAAGAAGATATTTATCGAAAACGTGACCTATAGCTCACGATTTTCATTTTTCTAGTCGCTAAGGTTACCCGCCGATTAGGGATTTTATTTTTTGGAGCTCATTTGGCCGAAAGACTGATCTATAGCTCACGATTTTCAGCTCTTCTAGTCATTCCAATACATTGCCAGCAGCCTGTATTTTTATATTTTGAGCAGATTTACGAAAAACCCCGACCTATAGCTCGCGATTTTCAGCTTTTCTAGTCGTCGAGGGTTACCGCCACCCGAGATTTTTATTTTTCGAGCATTTATCGAAAGCGTGACCTATAGCTCACGATTTTCAGCTTTTCTAGTCGTGCTGTGGGCACCGAGAATTCAAGATTTTAGTTTCTCGAGGCAGATTTGGTCAAAAGCGTGACCTATAGCTCACGATTTTAGATTTTCTAGTCGTTCCGGGGTTACCGGACCAGTCCAGGGATTTTTATTTTTCTAATCACATTTGCCCGAAAGCGTGACCTATAGCTAACGATTTTCAACTTTTCTAAACATTCCGGTTTTACCGGAGGATTCGAGGGATTTTTTTCGCATCACATTTGGGCGAAAGCGTGACATATACCTCATGATTTTCAGCTTTTCTAGTCGTTCATCGGTTACCGGAGGAGTCGGGGGAATTTTTTTCCTCGGAGCATATTTCAGCGAAAGCGTGACCTGTAGCTCACGATTTTCAGCTTTTCTAGTCGTTTCTGGGTTACCGAGGCAGTCCGAGGAGTTTTATTTTTCGGAGCATATTTTGTCGAAAGCGTGACCTATAGCTCACGATTTTCAGCTTTTCTAGTCGTTTCTGGGTTACCGAGGCAGTCCGCGGATTTTTATTTTTCGGAGCATATTTTGTCAAAAGTGTGACCAATAGCTCATGATTTTCAGCTTTTCTAGTCGTTTCGGGGTTACCAGGCCAGTCCGTGGATTTTTAATTTAGGCAGCATATTTGACCGAAAACATGACCTATAGCATATGATTTTCAGCTTTTCTAGTCGTTCTAAGGTTACCGCCGCTTTGGGGATTTTATTTTCGAGCTCATTTGGTCGAAGACTCATCTATCGCTTCACGATTTTCAAATTTTCTAGTCATTCCAAATAAGCATCGACGCAGTCCTGGTATTTTTATATTTTGGAGCAGATTTGGCCAAAAACCTGACCTATAGCTCACGATTTTCAGCTTTTCTAGTCGTTGTAGGGTTACCGGGCCAGTCTGGGGAATTTTATTTTTCAAAGCACATTTGCCGAAAGCGTACCTATAGCTCACGATTTTCAGCTTTTCTAGTCGTGCCAGGGTTATCGGAGAATTCCGAAGATTTTTGTTTCTCGAGGCAGATTTGGTCGAAAGCGTGACCTATAGCTCACGATTTCAGCTTTTCTAGTCGTCTCGGGTTACCGGACCAAGATGTGGATTTTATTTTTCCGAGCACATTTGTCCGAAAGCGTGACCTATAGCTAACGATTTTCAACTTTTCTAAACATTCCGGCCTTACCGGGATTCGAGGATTTTTTCAGATCACATTTGGGCTTAAAGCGTGACATATAGCTCACGATTTTCAGCTTTTCTAGTCGCTCAACCACACGGAGCAGCTGGGGAATTTTGTTCCTCGGAGCAGATTTCGGCGAAAGCGTGACCTATAGCTCACGATTTTCAGCTTTTCTAGTCGTTTCTGGGTTACCGAGGCAGTCCGAGGATTTTTATTTTTTGGATCATATTTTGTCGAAAGCGTGACATATAGCTCATGATTTTTAGCTTTCCTAGTCGTTCCGGGTTACCGGCCATCCGGGTTTTTAATTTTCAAGAAGATATTTATCGAAAACGTGACCTATAGCTCACGATTTTCAGCTTTTCTAGTCGTTGTAAGGTTACCCGCCGATTAGATTTTTATTTTTGAGCTCATTTGGCCGAAAGATCGATCTATAGCTCACGATTTTCAAATTTTCTAGTCATTCCAAATACACGGCAGCCTGTATTTTATATTTTGGAGCAGATTTGGCCGAAAACCTGACCTATAGCTCGCGATTTTCCGCTTTTCTAGTCGCCGAGGGGTTACCGCCCACCCGAGATTTTATTTTTCGGAGCACATTTGGCCGAAAGACTGATCTATAGCTCACGATTTCAGCTTTTCTAGTCGTTCCGGGGTTACCGGACCAGTCCAGGGATTTTTATTTTCCCGAGCACATTTGTCCGAAAGCGTGACCTATAGCTAACGATTTTCAACTTTTCTAAACAAAATCCGGCCTTACCGGAGGATCAGGATTTTTTTTCGATCATATTTGGGCTTAAAGCGTGGTCGATAGCTCACGATTTTCAAATTTTCTAGTCGCTCAACGGCTACCGCAGCAGCAATGTGAGAATTTTGTTCCTCGGAGCAGATTTCGGCGAAAGCGTGACCTATAGCTCACGATCTTCAGTTTTTCTATTCGTTTCTGGGTTACCGAGGCAGTCCAAGGATTTTTATTTTTCGGAGCATATTTCGTCGAAAGCGTGACGTATATCTCGTGATTGTCCGCTTTCTAGTCGTTCCGGGGTTACCGGGCCAGTCCGGGGATTTTTAATTTTCGCAGCACATTTGGCCAAAAACGTGACCTATAGCTCATGATTTTCATCTTTTCTAGTCATTCTATGGTTACCAGGCCAGTTTGGGGATTTTTATTTTTCGGAGCACATTTGGCCGAAAGACCGATCCAGAGCTCACGATTTTCAAATTTTCTAGTCATTCCAAATACACCAACAGAAGTCTGGTATTTTTATATTTTGAGCAGATTTGGTCAAACCCGACCCATAGCTCACAATTTTCACCTTTTGTAGTCGCTAGGTTACCTGATCAACTGGGATTTTTATTTTTCGGAGCACATTTGGCCGAAAGCGTGGCCTATAGCTCACGATTTTCAGCTTTTCTAGTCGTGCCAGGGTTACCAGAGAATTCCGAAGATTTTGTTTGTCGAGGCAGATTTGGTCCAAAGCGTGACCTATAGCTCACGATTTCAGCTTTTCTAGTCGTTCTAAGGTTACCTACCAAGACCGAATTTTAATTTTAGAAGACATTTGGTCGAAAACGTGACCTATAGCTCACGATTTTCAAATTTTTCTAATCGCTCTAAGGTAACCGCCGCTTTGATTTTATTTTCTGAGCTCACTTGGTCGAAAGACCGATCTATAGCTCACGATTCTCGCCTTTTCTAGTCATTCCAAAGCATCATGAGTCGGGTATTTTTATATTTTAGAGCAGATTTGGCCGAAAACCTGACCTGTAGCTCACGATTTTCAGCTTTTCTAGTCGCTAGGGTTACCGCCACTGGGATTTTATTTTCGAGCACATTTGGCCGAAAGCGAGACCTATAGCTCACGATTTTCAACTTTTCTAAACATTCCGGTCCTACCGAAGGATTCGAGGATTTTTTTCAGATCACGCTTGGGCTAAAGCGTGACATATAGCTCACGATTTTCAGCTTTTCGAGTCGCTCAACCAAGCACGGAGTAATGGGGAATTTTGTACTGAGCAGATTTCAAAAAGAAAAGCCCGACCAGAGCTCACGATTTCAGCTTTTCTAGTCGCTTCCGGTTACCGAGGCAGTCCGAGGTTTTTATTTTTGAGCATATTTTGTCGAAAGCGTGACCTATAGCTCACGATATTCAAATTTTTCTAGTCGCTCTAAGGTTATCGGGCCAGCTTTAGATTTTATTTTCGAGCTCATTTGGCCAAAAGACTGATCTATAGCTCACCGTTTTCAGCTTTTCTAGTCATTCTAAGGTTACCAGCCAGTTTGGGATTTTTTCGAGCTCATTTGGCCGCCTCACGATTTTCACTTTTCTAGTCGCTCAACTAACATCGAGGCTTGGGAATTTTGTATTTTGAGCAGATTTCAAAGAAAAGCCTGACCCGAGCTCACGATTTTCGCCTTTTCTAGTCGCTTCGGTTACCGAGGCAAATCCGAGGTTTTATTTTTTGAGCATATTTTGTCAAAGCGTGACCTATAGCTCACGATTTTCAATTTTCTAGTCGCTCTATTACCGGCCCTTCAGATTTTTATTTTTCTGAGCTCATTTGGCCAAAAGATGACCTATAGCTCAGGATTTTCATCTTTTCTAGAATTCTACGGTTTACCGTGCCGCTTTGGGATTTTTATTTTCTGAGCAGATTTCATCGAAAGCGTGACATAGCTCACGATTTTCAAATTTTTCTAGTCGCTCAACCACACCAACGGAGTAACTTGGGATTTTTATTTTTCCGAGCATATTTGGTCGAAAGCGGACCTATAGCTCACGATTTTCGCCTTTTCTAGTCGCTAGGTTACCGAGGCATTCTGGGATTTTTATTTTCTGAGCACATTTGGTCGAAAGCGTGACTTATAGCTCACGATTTTCGGCTTTTCTAGTCGTGCTGTGGTTACCGGAGAATTCAAGATTTTGTTTCTGAGGCAGAGCTTTTTCATCTAAAGTTACCGAGGCTGACCTATAGCTCACCTATAGCTCACGATTTTCAGCCTTTTTCTAGCTCTAAGGTTACTGTGCCGCTTAGATTTTATTTTTCGAGCTCATTTGGCCGAAAGATCGATCTATAGCTCACGATTTTCAATGAGGATTTTTTATTTTCCAAAAACCGACCTATAGCTCATTTTTCACTTTTCTAGTCGCTAGGTTACCGGCCGCTCTGGGATTTTTATTTTTCGCTGAGCACATTAATCCGATAGCTAAGCTAAATTTTCAACTTTTCTAAACATCCGGCCTTACCAAGGATTCATGGATTTTTTTCGATCACATTTGGGCTAAAGCGTGACATATAGCTCACGATTTTCAGCTCGCTTTCTTTCAGTCCTCAGAGCTCACGATTTCGCTTTTTCTACGCTTCGAGTTACCGGGCAATCGAGGATTTTTATTTTTGAGCATATTTTGGGAATTTTTCAGCTTTTCTAGTTCTAAGGTTATCTGAGCAGATTTGGCCAAAAGATCGATCTATAGCTCAATTTTTAGCTTTTTCTAGTCATTCTAAGGTTACCGTGCCGCTTTAATTTTATTTTCGGCTCATTTGGCCGATCGATCTATAGCTCACGATTTTAACTTTTCTAGTCGCTCAACCCACGGGCAGGGCTGGGGAATTTTGTTCCTCGGAGCAGATTTCGGCGAAACCGTGACCTGTAGCTCACGATTTTCAGCTTTTCTAGTCGTTTCTGGGTTACCGAGGCAGTCCAAGGATTTTTATTTTTCGGAGCATATTTTGTCAAAAGCGTGACCTATAGCTCACGATTTTCAGCTTTTCTAGTCGTTGTAGGGTTACCGGGCCAGTCTGGGGATTTTTATTTTTTGGAGCACATTTGGCCGAAAGCGCGACTTATAGCTCACGATTTTCAGCTTTTCTAGTCGTGCCAGGGTTACCGGAGAATTCCGAAGATTTTTTGTTTCTCGAGGCAGATTTGGTCGAAAGCGTGACCTATAGCTCACGTTTTCAGCTTTTCTAGCCGTTACGGGGTTACCGGACCAGTCGAGGGATTTTTATTTTTCCGAGCACATTTGCCCGAAAGCGTGACCTATAGCTAACAATTTTCAACTTTTCTAAACATTCCGGTCTTACCGAAGGATTCGATGGATTTTTTTTCGCATCACATTTGGGCGAAAGCGTGACATATACCTCACGATTTTCAGCTTTTCTAGTCGTTCAACCACACGGAGCAATGGGGAATTTTGTTCCTGAGCAGATTTCATGAAAGCGTGACCTCAGAGCTCACGATTTTCAAATTTTCTAGTCGCTTTCGGGTTACCGAGGCATCCGAGGATTTTTATTTTTCGGAGCATATTTTGTCGAAAGCGTGACCTATAGCTCACGATTTTCAGCTTTTCTTGTCGTTCTAAGGTTATCGGGCCAGTTTGGGGATTTTTATTTTTCGGAGCTCATTTGGCCAAAAGACTGATCTATAGCTCACGATTTTTAGCTTTTCTAGTCATTCCAGCATTACCGGTGCAGTCCGGATATTTTTATATTTTGGAGCAGATTTGGCCAAAAACCTGACCACGATTTTCCGCTTTTCTAGTCGCTAGGGTTACCGCCACGGGGATTTTATTTTTCGAGCACATTTGGCCGAAGCGTGACCTATACCTCACGATTTGCGCTTTTCTAGTCGTTGTGTTACCGGAGAATTCAAGATTTTTGTTTCTCGAGGCAGATTTATCGACAACAGGACCTATAGCTCACGATTTCAGAGATTTCTAGTCGCTTCGAGTTACCGGACCGCCTGGGATTTTTATTTTCTCGACCACATTTGCGCCGAAAGCGTGTCCTATAGCTAACGATTTTCAACTTTTCTAAACATTCCGGCCTTATCGAGGATTCGAGGATTTTTTCGATCACATTTGGGCTTAAAGCGTGACATATAGCTCACGATTTTCAGCTTTTCTAGTCGCTCAACTACACGGGCAATGGGGAATTTTGTTCCTGAGCAGATTTCGCTAAACCGTGACCTCGTAGCTCACGATTTTCAAATTTTCTAGTCGCTTCGGGTTACCGAGGCAGTCCAAGGATTTTATTTTTCTGAGCATATTTTGTCAAAAGCGTGACCTATAGCTCACGATTTTCAGCTTTTCTAGTCGTTATAGGGTTACCGGACCAGTCTGGGGATTTTTATTTTTTGGAGCACATTTGGCCGAAAGCGCGACTTATAGCTCACGATTTTCAGCTTTTCTAGTCGTGCCAGGGTTACCGGAGAATTCCGAAGATTTTTTGTTTCTCGAGGCAGATTTGGTCGAAAGCGTGACCTATAGCTCACGCCAGCTTTTCTAGTCACACGGGTTACCTGACCAATGAGGATTTTATTTTCCGAGCACATTTGCCCGAAAGCGTGACCTATAGCTAACAATTTTCAACTTTTCTAAACATTCCTGGCCTTACCAAGGATTCATGGATTTTTTTCGATCACATTTGGGCGAAAGCGTGACATATACCTCACGATTTTCAGCTTTTCTAGTCGCTCAACCACACGGAGCAATTTGGGAATTTTGTTCCTCGGAGCAGATTTCGGCGAAAGCGTGACCTGTAGCTCACGATTTTCAGCTTTTCTAGTCGTTTCTGGGTTACCGAGGCAGTCCGAGGATTTTTATTTTTTGGAGCATATTTTGTCGAAAGCGTGACCTATAGCTCACGATTTTCAGCTTTTCTTGTCGTTCTAAGGTTATCGGCCGCTTAGATTTTATTTTCTGAGCTCATTTGGCCAAAAGACTCGATCTATAGCTCACGATTTTAGCTTTTCTAGTCATTCCAAAGATTACCGGCAACCGGATATTTTTATATTTTGAGCAGATTTGGCCAAAACCCCGACCACGATTTTCCGCTTTTCTAGTCGCTAGGTTACCGCCACCTGGGATTTTATTTTTCGGAGCACATTTGGCCGAAAGCGTGACCTATACCTCACGATTTGCAGCTTTTCTAGTCGTGCCAGGGTTACCGGAGAATTCCGAAGATTTTTTGTTTCTCGAGGCAGATTTGGTCGACAGCGTGACCTATAGCTCACGATTTCAGCATTTCTAGTCGTTTCGGAGTTACCGGACCAGTCTGGGGATTTTTATTTTTCTGACCACATTTGCGCGAAAGCGTGTCCTATAGCTAACGATTTTCAACTTTTCTAAACATTCCGGTCTTACTGGAGGATTCGAGGGATTTTTTTCGCATCACATTTGGGCGAAAGCGTGACATATAGCTCACGATTTTCAGCTTTTCTAGTCGTTCAACGGTTACCGGGGCAGTCGGGGGAATTTTGTTCCTCGGAGCAGATTTCGGCGAAACCGTGACCTGTAGCTCACGATTTTCAGCTTTTCTAGTCGTTTCTGGGTTACCGAGGCAGTCCAAGGATTTTTATTTTTCGGAGCATATTTTGTCAAAAGCGTGACCTATAGCTCACGATTTTCAGCTTTTCTAGTCGCTAGGGTTACCGACCATCTGGGATTTTATTTTTGAGCACATTTACCGAAAGCGCCGACTTATAGCTCACGATTTTCAGCTTTTCTAGTCGTGTTGTGGTTACCGGAGAATTCAAGATTTTTGTTTCTCGAGGCAGATTTATTCAAAGCGTGACCTATAGCTCACGCCGCCTTTTCTAGCCGCTATGGGTTACCTGACCAATGAGGATTTTATTTTTCCGAGCACATTTGCCCAAAAGCGTGACCTATAGCTAACAATTTTCAACTTTTCTAAACATTCCGGTCTTACCGAAGGATTCGAAGGATTTTTTTTCGCATCACATTTGGGCGAAAGCGTGACATATACCTCACGATTTTCAGCTTTTCTAGTCGTTTCTGGGTTACCGAGGCAGTCCGAGGATTTTTATTTTTCGGAGCATATTTTGTCGAAAGCGTGACCTATAGCTCACGATTTTCAGCCTTTTCTTGTCGCTCTAAGGTTATCGGCCGCTTAGATTTTTATTTTTCTGAGCTCATTTGGCCAAAAGACCGATCTATAGCTCACGATTTTAGCTTTTCTAGTCATTCCAAAGATTACCTGGCAACCGGATATTTTTATATTTTGAGCAGATTTGGCCAAAACCCGACCTATAGCTCATGATTTTCCGCTTTTCTAGTCGCTAGGGTTACCGCCACTGGGATTTTATTTTCTGAGCACATTTGGCCGAAAGCGTGACCTATACCTCACGATTTTCGTGTTTTCTAGTCGTGTTGTTACCGGAGAATTCAAGATTTTTGTTTCTCGAGGCAGATTTATCGACAACAGGACCTATAGCTCACGATTTCAAAGATTTCTAGTCATTTCGAGTTACCGACCAGTCCTGGGATTTTATTTTTCCGACCACATTTGCGCCGAAAGCGTGTCCTATAGCTAACGATTTTCAACTTTTCTAAACATTCCGGTCTTACTGGAGGATTCGAGGGATTTTTTTCGCATCACATTTGGGCGAAAGCGTGACATATAGCTCACGATTTTCAGCTTTTCTAGTCGTTCAACTACACGGGCAATGGGGAATTTTGTTCCTGAGCAGATTTCGCAAACCGTGACCCAGAGCTCACGATTTTCACTTTTCTAGTCGCTTCGGGTTACCGAGGCAAACAAGGATTTTATTTTTCTGAGCATATTTTGTCAAAAGCGTGACCTATAGCTCACGATTTTCACTTTTCTAGTCGCTAGGGTTACCGGCCATCCGGGATTTTATTTTTGAGCACATTTGGCCGAAAGCCGACTTATAGCTCACGATTTTCAGCTTTTCTAGTCGTGCCAGGGTTACCGGAGAATTCCGAAGATTTTTTGTTTCTCGAGGCAGATTTGGTCGAAAGCGTGACCTATAGCTCATGTTTTCAGCTTTTCTAGCCGTTACGGGGTTACCGGACCAGTCGAGGGATTTCTATTTTTTCGAGCACATTTGCCCGAAAGCGTGACCTATAGCTAACAATTAACAACTTTTCTAAACATTCCGGTCTTACCGAAGGATTCGATGGATTTTTTTTCGCATCACATTTGGGCGAAAGCGTGACATATACCTCAATATTTTCAGCTTTTCTAGTCGTTCAACTACACGGAGCAAATGGGAATTTTGTTCCTGAGCAGATTTCGCGAAAGCGTGACCTCAGAGCTCAGATTTTCAGCTTTTCTAGTCGTTTCTGGGTTACCGAGGCAGTCCGAGGATTTTTATTTTTCGGAGCATATTTTGTCGAAAGCGTGACCTATAGCTCACGATTTTCATTTTTCTTGTCGCTCTAAGGTTATCGGCCGCTTTGGGATTTTATTTTTCGAGCTCATTTGGCCAAAAGACTGATCTATAGCTCACGATTTTAGCTTTTCTAGTCATTCCAAAGATTACCGGCAACCGGATATTTTTATATTTTGAGCAGATTTGGCCAAAAACCTAACCACGATTTTCCGCTTTTCTAGCGCTAGGTTACCGCCACTGGGATTTTATTTTTCGGAGCACATTTGGCCGAAAGCGTGACCTATACCTCACGATTTTCAGCTTTTCTAGTCGTGCTGTGGTTACCGGAGAATTCAAGATTTTTGTTTCTCGAGGCGATTTATCGACAACAGGACCTATAGCTCACGATTTCAAAGATTTCTAGTCGCTTCGAGTTACCGGACCAGTCTGGGAATTTTTATTTTTCTGACCACATTTGCGCAAAAGCGTGTCCTATAGCTAACGATTTTCAACTTTTCTAAACATTCCGGTCTTACTGGAGGATTCGAGGGATTTTTTCGCATCACATTTGGGCGAAAGCGTGACATATAGCTCACGATTTTCAGCTTTTCTAGTCGTTCAACCACACGGGCAATGGGGAATTTTGTTCCTGAGCAGATTTTCATGAAACCGTGACCCGTAGCTCACGATTTTCAAATTTTCTAGTCGCTTCGGGTTACCGAGGCAGTCCAAGGATTTTATTTTTCTGAGCATATTTTGTCAAAAGCGTGACCTATAGCTCACGATTTTCACTTTTCTAGTCGCTAGGGTTACCGCCATCTGGGATTTTATTTTTGAGCACATTTGGCGAAAGCGACTTATAGCTCACGATTTTCAGCTTTTCTAGTCGTGCTGTGGTTACCGGAGAATTCAAGATTTTTGTTTCGAGGCAGATTTATCGAAAGCGTGACCTATAGCTCACGCCAGCTTTTCTAGCCGCTACGGGTTACCTGACCAATGAGGATTTTATTTTCCGAGCACATTTGCCCGAAAGCGTGACCTATAGCTAACAATTTTCAACTTTTCTAAACATTCCGGCCTTACCAAGGATTCATGGATTTTTTTTCAAGATCACATTTGGGCTTAAAGCGTGACATATACCTCACGATTTTCAGCTTTTCTAGTCGCTCAACCACATCGAGCAATGGGGAATTTTGTTCCTGAGCAGATTTCGACGAAAGCGTGACCTGTAGCTCACGATTTTCAACTTTTCTAGTCGTTTCTGGGTTACCGAGGTAGTCCGAGGATTTTTATTTTCTGAGCATATTTTGTCGAAAGCGTGACCTATAGCTCACGATTTTCAGTTTATCTTGTCGCTCTAAGGTTATCGGGCCGCTTAGGGATTTTATTTTCTGAGCTCATTTGGCCAAAAGATGATCTATAGCTCACGATTTTTAGCTTTTCTAGTCATTCCAAAGATTACCGGCAACCGGATATTTTATATTTTGAGCAGATTTGGCCAAAACCCGACCTATAGCTCATGATTTTCCGCTTTTCTAGTCGCTAGGGTTACCGCCACCTGGGATTTTATTTTCGAGCACATTTGGCCGAAGCGTGACCTATACCTCACGATTTTCAAATTTTCTAGTCGTGCTGCTACCGGAGAATTCAAGATTTTTGTTTCTCGAGGTCGATTTATCGACAATGACCTATAGCTCACGATTTCAAAGATTTCTAGTCATTTCGAGTTACCGGACCAGTCTGGGATTTTATTTTTCCGACCACATTTGCGCCGAAAGCTGTCCTATAGCTAACGATTTTCAACTTTTCTAAACATTCGGTCTTACCGAGGATTCGAGGATTTTTTCAGATCACATTTGGGCTTAAAGCGTGACATATAGCTCACGATTTTCAGCTTTTCTAGTCGCTCAACTACATGGGCGCTTGGGAATTTTGTTCCTGAGCAGATTTCGCGAAACCGTGACCTCAGAGCTCACGATTTCAGCTTTTCTAGTCGCTTCTGGGTTACCGAGGCAGTCCAAGGATTTTAATTTTTCGGAGCATATTTTGTCAAAAGCGTGACCTATAGCTAACGATTTTCAGCTTTTCTAGTCGCTAGGCTACCGGCCATCTGGGATTTTATTTTTGAGCACATTTACCGAAGCGCGACTTATACCTCACGATTTTCAAATTTTCTAGTCGTGCTGTGGTTACCGGAGAATTCAAGATTTTGTTTCTCGAGGCAGATTTATCGAAAGCGTGACCTATAGCTCACGTTTTCAAATTTTCTAGTCACACGGGTTACCGAACCAATGAGGATTTTATTTTCCGAGCACATTTGCCCGAAAGCGTGACCTATAGCTAACAATTTTCAACTTTTCTAAACATTCCGGTCTTACCGAAGGATTCGATGGATTTTTTTTCGCATCACATTTGGGCGAAAGCGTGACATATACCTCACGATTTTCAGCTTTTCTAGTCGTTCAACGGTTACCGGAGCAGTCGGGGGAATTTTGTTCCTCGGAGCAGATTTCGGCGAAAGCGTGACCTGTAGCTCACGATTTTCAGCTTTTCTAGTCGTTTCTGGGTTACCGAGGCAGTCCGAGGATTTTTATTTTTCGGAGCATATTTTGTCGAAAGCGTGACCTATAGCTCACGATTTTCAGCTTTTCTTGTCGTTCTAAGGTTATCGGGCCAGTTTGGGGATTTTTATTTTTCGGAGCTCATTTGGCCAAAAGACTGATCTATAGCTCATGATTTTTAGCTTTTCTAGTCATTCCAGCATTACCGGTGCAGTCCGGATATTTTTATATTTTGGAGCAGATTTGGCCGAAAACCTGACCTATAGCTCACGATTTTCCGCTTTTCTAGTCGTTGTAGGGTTACCGGGCCAGTCTGGGGATTTTTATTTTTCGGAGCACATTTGGCCGAAAGCGTGACCTATACCTCACGATTTTCAGCTTTTCTAGTCGTGCCAGGGTTACCGGAGAATTCCGAAGATTTTTTGTTTCTCGAGGCGATTTATCGACAACAGGACCTATAGCTCACGATTTCAAAGATTTCTAGTCGTTGAGTTACCGACCAGTCCGGGATTTTATTTTCTCGACCACATTTGCGCCGAAAGCGTGTCCTATAGCTAACGATTTTCAACTTTTCTAAACATTCCGGCCTTAATCGAGGATTCGAGGATTTTTTCAGATCACATTTGGGCTTAAAGCGTGACATATAGCTCACGATTTTCAACTTTTCTAGTCGCTCAACCACACGGGGCGCTTGGGGAATTTTGTTCCTGAGCAGATTTCGCGAAAGCGTGACCTCAGAGCTCACGATTTTCAGCTTTTCTAGTCGTGCTGTGGTTACCGAGAATTTCAAGATTTTTCGCTTCGAGGCAGATTTATCTAAAGCGTGACCTATAGCTCACGATTTCATTTTTCTAGTCGCTCCGGGTTACCTGACCAAAGGGATTTTATTTTCCTGAGCACATTTGTCCGAAGTGTGATCTATAGCTAACCATTTTCGCTTTTCTAGTCGCTCTAAGGTTATCGGGCCGCTTTAGATTTTATTTTTCTGAGCTCATTTGGCCAAAAGATCGATCTATAGCTCACGATTTTCAAATTTTTCTAATCATTCTAAGGTTACCGTGCCGCTTAGATTTTATTTTTCGAGCTCATTTGGCCGAAAGACTGATCTATAGGTCACGATTTTCAGCTTTTCTAGTCATTCCATCGCATCGACGCAGTCCGGTATTTTTATTTTTGAGTAGCTTATAAAACCCCGACCTATAGCTCACGATTTTCAGCTTTTCTAGTCGCTAGGCTTACCGGCCACCTGGGATTTTATTTTTCGAGCACATTTATCGAAAGCGTGACCTATAGCTCACGATTTTCAGCTTTTCTAGTCGTGCTGTGGTTACCGGAGAATTCCGAAGATTTTTTGTTTCTCGAGGCAGATTTGGTCGAAAGCGTGACCTATAGCTCACGATTTCAGCTTTTCTAGCCGTTCCGGAGTTACAGGAGCAGTCCAGGGATTTTTATTTTTCCGAGCACATTTCCCCGAAAGCGTGACCTCTAGCTAACGCTTTTCAACAGTTCTAAACATTCCGGTCTTACTGGAGGATTCGAGGGATTTTTTTCGCATCACATTTGGGCGAAAGCGTGACATATAGCTCACGATTTTCAGCTTTTCTAGTCGCTCAACCACATCGGGTAGTCGGGGAATTTTGTTCCTGAGCAGATTTCGCGAAAGCGTGACCTCAGAGCTCACGATTTTCATTTTCCCAATGCTTCGGGTTACCGAGGCAGTCCAAGGATTTTATTTTCTGAGCATATTTTGTCAAAAGCGAACGATAGCTCACGATTTTCAGCTTTTCTAGTCGCTAGGGTTACCGGCCACTGGGATTTTATTTTTAGAGCACATTTGGTCGAAGCGCCGACTTATAGCTCACGATTTTCAGCTTTTCTAGTCGTGCTGTGGTTACCGGAGAATTCAAGATTTTTGTTTCTCGAGGCAGATTTATCGAAAGCGTGACCTATAGCTCACGCCAGCTTTTCTAGTCAGCACGGGTTTCCTGACCGCCTAGGATTTTATTTTCCGAGCACATTTGTCCGAAAGCGTGACCTATAGCTAACGATTTTCAACTTTTCTAAACATTCCGGCCTTACCGGGATTCGATGGATTTTTTCAGATCACATTTGGGCGAAAGCGTGACATATAGCTCACGATTTTCAGCTTTTCTAGTCGCTCAACTACACCGGGCAATGGGGAATTTTGTTCCTGAGCAGATTTCGCGAAAGCGTGACCTCAGAGCTCACGATTTTCAATTTTTCCAATGCTTCGTTACCGAGGCAGTCCGAGGATTTTATTTTTCGAGCTCATTTGGCCAAAAGATCGATCTATAGCTCACGATTTTTAGCTTTTCTATTCATTCCAAAGATTACTGCACAGCAATTCAGTATATTTTATATTTTTGAGCAGATTTGGCCGAAACCCCGACCTATAGCTCTCGATTTTCCGCTTAGTCGCTAGGGTTACCGCCGGCCTGGGATTTTATTTTTCTGAGCACATTTGGCCGAAAGCGTGACCTATACCTCACGATTTTCAATTTTCTAGTCGTACAAGCAGTTACCGGAGAATTCAAGATTTTTGTTTCTCGAGGCGATTTATCGACAACAGGACCTATAGCTCACGATTTCAGCATTTCTAGTCCTTTCGGAGTTACCGGACCAGTCTGGGGATTTTTATTTTTCTGACCACATTTGCGCGAAAGCGTGTCCTATAGCTAACGATTTTCAACTTTTCTAAACATTCTGGTCTTACTGGAGGATTCGAGGGATTTTTTTCGCATCACATTTGGGCGAAAGCGTGACATATAGCTCACGATTTTCAGCTTTTCTAGTCATGCTAGGGTTACCGGAGAATTCCGAAGATTTTTGTTTCTCGAGGCAGATTTGGTCGAAAGCGTGACCTGTAGCTCACGATTTTTAGCTTTTCTAGTCGTTTCTGGGTTACCGAGGCAGTGCGAGGATTTTTATTTTTCGGAGCATATTTTGTCGAAAGCGTGACCTGTAGCTCACCATTTTCAGCTTTTCTAGCCTTTTCTGGGTTACCGAGGCAGTCCGAGGATTTTTATTTTTCGGAGCTCATTTGGCCAAAAGACTGATCTATAGCTCACGATTTTTAGCTTTTCTAGTCATTCCAAAGATTACCTGCGCAATTCGTGATATTTTTATATTTTTGAGTAGATTTGGCCGAAAACCCCGACCTATAGCTCACGATTTTCACTTTTCTAGTCGCTAGGGTTACCGGCCACCTGGGATTTTATTTTTCGGAGCACATTTGGCCGAAAGCGTGACCTATACCTCACAATTTTCAGCTTTTCTAGTCGTGCCATGGTTACCGGAGAATTCCGAAGATTTTTTGTTTCTCGAGGCAGATTTGGTCGAAAGCGTGACCTATAGCTTACGATTTCAGCTTTTCTACTCATTTCGGAGTTACCGGACCAGTCTAGGGATTTTTATTTTTCTGACCACATTTGCGCAAAAGCGTGTCCTAACGATTTTCAACTTTTCTAAACATTCCGGTCTTACTGGAGGATTCGAGGATTTTTTCGATCACATTTGGGCGAAAGCGTGACATATAGCTCACGATTTTCAGCTTTTCTAGTCGTTCAACCACACGGAGCACTGGGAATTTTGTTCCTGAGCAGATTTCGGCGAAAGCATGACCTGTAGCTCACGTTTTTCAGCTTTTCTAGTCGTTTCTAGGTTACCGAGGCGGTCCAAGGATTTTTATTTTTCGGAGCATATTTTGTCGAAAGCGTGACCTATAGCTCATGATTTTCAGCTTTTCTAGTCGTTCGGTTACCGCCCAAATCGGGATTTTAATTTTCGAAGATATTTATAAAAACGTGACCTATAGCTCACGATTTTCAGCTTTTCTAGTCCTTCTAAGGTTACTGTGCCGCTTTGGGATTTTATTTGTCGGAGCTCATTTGGCCGAAAGACTGATATATAGCTCACGATTTTCAGCTTTTCTAGTCATTCCACGTTACTGACGCAGTCCGGGTATTTTTATATTTTGAGCAGATTTGGCCGAAAACCTGACCTATAGCTCACGATTTTTAGCTTTTCTAGTCGTTATAGTGTTACCGGGCCAGTCTGGGGATTTTTATTTTTCGGAGCACATTTCGCCGAAAGCGTGACGCTCACAATTTTCAGCTTTTCTAGTCGTGCCAGGGTTACCGGAGAATTCCGAAGATTTTTTGTTCCTCGAGGCAGATTTGGTCGAAAGCGTGACCTATAGCTCATGATTTCAGCTTTTCCAGTCGTTCCGGGGTTACCGGACCAGTACAGGGTTTTTTATTTTTCCGAGCATATTTGCCCGAAAGCGTGACATATAGCTAACGATTTTCAACTTTTCTAAACATTCCGGTCTTACCGAAGGATTCGAGGGATTTTTTCGTGATCACGCTTGGGCTTAAAGCGCCACATATACCCTCACGATTTTCAGCTTTTATAGTCGCTCAACTGCTACTGTGAGCAATGGGGAATTTTGTTCCTGAGCAGATTTCGCGAAAGCGTGACCAGAGCTCACGATTTTCCGCTTTTCTAGTCGCTTCGGGTTACCGAGGCAGTCCGAGGATTTTTATTTTTTGGAGCATATTTTGTCGAAAGCGTGACCTGTAGCTCACGATTTTCAGCTTTTCTAGTCGTTTCTGGGTTACCGAGGCAGTCCGAGGATTTTTATTTTTCGGAGCTCATTTGGCCAAAAGACGTGACCTATAGCTCACGATTTTCAGCTTTTCTAGTCATTCTAAGGTTACCAGGCCAGTTTGGAGATTTTTATTTTTCGGAGCTCATTTGGCCGAAAGACTGATATATAGCTCGCGATTTTCAGATTTTCTAGTCATTCCACGTTACTGACGTAGTCCGGGTATTTTTTATATATTGAGCAGATTTGGCCGAAAACCTGACCTATAGCTCACAATTTTCAGCTTTTCTAGTCGTTATAGTGTTACCGGGCCAGTCTGGGGATTTTTATTTTTCTGACCACATTTGCGCGAAAGCGTGTCCTATAGCTAACGATTTTCAACTTTTCTAAACATTCCGGCCTTATCGAGGATTCAAGGATTTTTTCAAGATCACATTTGGGCGAAAGCGTGACATATAGCTCACGATTTTCAGCTTTTCTAGTCGCTCAACCACATCGGGCGCTGGGGAATTTTGTTCCTCGGAGCAGATTTCGGCGAAACCGTGACCTGTAGCTCACGATTTTCAGCTTTTCTAGTCGTTTCTGGGTTACCGAGGCAGTCCAAGGATTTTTATTTTTCGGAGCATATTTTGTCAAAAGCGTGACCTATAGCTCACGATTTTCAGCTTTTCTAGTCGTTAGGGTTACCGGCCACCTGGGATTTTATTTTTGAGCACATTTGGCCGAAAGCGACTTATAGCTCACGATTTTCAGCTTTTCTAGTCGCGCTGTGGTTACCGGAGAATTCAAGATTTTTTGTTTCTCGAGGCAGATTTAGTCGAAAGCGTGACCTATAGCTCACGTTTTCAACTTTTCTAGCCGTTACGGGGTTACCGGACCAGTCGAGGGATTTTTATTTTTCCGAGCACATTTGCCCGAAAGCGTGACCTATAGCTAACAATTTTCAACTTTTCTAAACATTCCGGTCTTACCGAAGGATTCGATAGATTTTTTTTCGCATCACATTTGGGCGAAAGCGTGACATATACCTCAATATTTTCAGCTTTTCTAGTCGTTCAACGCCACGGAGCAATGGGGAATTTTGTTCCTGAGCAGATTTTGCGAAAGCGTGACCGCAGCCTCACGATTTTCAAATTTTTCTAGTCGCTTCGGGTTACCGAGGCAACCGAGGATTTTATTTTTCTGAGCATATTTTGTCGAAGCGTGACCTATAGCTCACGATTTTCAAATTTTCTTGTCGCTCTAAGGTTATCGGCCGCTTTAGATTTTATTTTTCGAGCGATTTGGCCAAAAGACCGATCCAGAGCTCACGATTTTTAGCTTTTCTAGTCATTCCAAAGATTACCGGCAGTCCGATATTTTTATATTTTGACCAGATTTGGCCAAAACCCCACCACGATTTTCCGCTTTTCTAGTCGCTAGGGTTACCGGGCCACCTGGGATTTTATTTTTCTGAGCATTTGGCCGAAAGCGTGACCTATACCTCACGATTTTCAGCTTTTCTAGTCGTGCTGTGGTTACCGAGAATTCAAGATTTTTGTTTCTCGAGGCGATTTATTGACAAATGGACCTATAGCTCACGATTTCAAAGATTTCTAGTCGCTTCGAGTTACCGGACCACCTGGGATTTTTATTTTTCTGACCACATTTGCGCGAAAGCGTGTCCTATAGCTAACGATTTTCAACTTTTCTAAACATTCCGGTCTTACTGGAGGATTCGGGGATTTTTTCAGATCACATTTGGGCTTAAAGCGTGACATATAGCTCACGATTTTCAGCTTTTCTAGTCGCTCAACTACACGGGCAATGGGGAATTTTGTTCCTGAGCAGATTTCGCGAAACCGTGACCTCAGAGCTCACGATTTTCGCTTTTTCTAGTCGCTTCGGGTTACCGAGGCAGTCCAAGGATTTTTATTTTTCTGAGCATATTTTGTCAAAAGCGTGACCTATAGCTCACGATTTTCAAATTTTCTAGTCGCTAGGTTACCGGCCACTGGGATTTTTATTTTTTGGAGCACATTTGGCCGAAAGCGCGACTTATAGCTCACGATTTTCAGCTTTTCTAGTCGTGCCAGGGTTACCGGAGAATTCAAGATTTTTGTTTCGAGGCAGATTTATTCTAAAGCGTGACCTATAGCTCACGCCACCTTTTCTAGTCACACGGGTTACCGGACCAATGAGGATTTTATTTTCCGAGCACATTTGTCCGAAAGCGTGACCTATAGCTAACAATTTTCAACTTTTCTAAACATTCCGGCCTCACCAAGGATCTGATGGATTTTTTTTCAGATCACATTTGGGCTAAAGCGTGACATATACCTCAATATTTTCAGCTTTTCTAGTCGCTCAACTACACGGAGCAGCAATGGGGAATTTTGTTCCTGAGCAGATTTCATGAAAGCGTGACCTCAGAGCTCACGATTTTCGCCTTTTCTAGTCGCTTCGGGTTACCGAGGCAGTCCGAGGATTTTTATTTTTCGGAGCATATTTTGTCGAAAGTGTGACCTATAGCTCACGATTTTCAGCTTTTCTTGTCGTTCTAAGGTTATTGGGCCAGTTTGGGGATTTTTATTTTTCGGAGCTCATTTGGCCAAAAGACTGATCTATAGCTCACGATTTTTAGCTTTTCTAGTCATTCCAAAGATTACCGTGCAACCGGATATTTTATATTTTGAGCAGATTTGGCCAAAACCCCGACCACGATTTTCCGCTTTTCTAGTCGCTAGGGTTACCGCCACCGGGATTTTATTTTCTGAGCACATTTGGCCGAAGCGTGACCTATACCTCACGATTTTCAGCTTTTCTAGTCGTGCTGTGGTTACCGGAGAATTCAAGATTTTTGTTTCTCGAGGCGATTTATCGACAACAGGACCTATAGCTCACGATTTCAAGATTTCTAGTCGCTTCGAGTTGCCGACCAACTGGGATTTTATTTTTCTGACCACATTTGCGCGAAAGCGTGTCCTATAGCTAACGATTTTCAACTTTTCTAAACATCCGGCCTTATCGAGGATTCGGGGATTTTTTCAGATCACATTTGGGCGAAAGCGTGACATATAGCTCACGATTTTCAGCTTTTCTAGTCGTTCAACGGTTACCGGGGCAGTCGGGGGAATTTTGTTCCTCGGAGCAGATTTCGGCGAAACCGTGACCTGTAGCTCGCGATTTTCAGCTTTTCTAGTCGTTTCTGGGTTACCGAGGCAGTCCAAGGATTTTTATTTTTCGGAGCATATTTTGTCAAAAGCGTGACCTATAGCTCACGATTTTCAGCTTTTCTAGTCGCTAGGGTTACCGCCGCCCGTGATTTTATTTTTGAGCACATTTGGTCGAAAGCGCCGACTTATAGCTCACGATTTTCAGCTTTTCTAGTCGTGCTGTGGTTACCGGAGAATTCAAGATTTTTGTTTCTCGAGGCAGATTTATCGAAAGCGTGACCTATAGCTCACGCCAGCTTTTTCTAGCCACTACGGGTTACCGGACCACCGAGGATTTTATTTTCCGAGCACATTTGTCCGAAAGCGTGACCTATAGCTAACAATTTTCAACTTTTCTAAACATTCCGGCCTTACCAAGGATTCATGGATTTTTTTCAAGATCACATTTGGGCGAAAGCGTGACATATACCTCAATATTTTCAGCTTTTCTAGTCGTTCAACGGTTACCGGAGCAGTCGGGGGAATTTTGTTCCTCGGAGCAGATTTCGTCGAAAGCGTGACCTGTAGCTCACGATTTTCAGCTTTTCTAGTCGTTTCTGGGTTACCGAGGCAGTCCGAGGATTTTTATTTTTCGGAGCATATTTTGTCGAAAGCGTGACCTATAGCTCACGATTTTCAACTTTTCTTGTCGTTCTAAGGTTATCGGGCCAGTTTGGGGATTTTTATTTTTAGGAGCTCATTTGGCCAAAAGACTGATCTATAGCTCACGATTTTTAGCTTTTCTAGTCATTCCAGCATTACCGGTGCAGTCCGGATATTTTTATATTTTGGAGCAGATTTGGCCAAAAACCTGACCACGATTTTCCGCTTTTCTAGTCGTTGTAGGGTTACCGGTCACCGGGATTTTATTTTCTGAGCACATTTGGCTTAAAGCGTGACCTATACCTCACGATTTTCACTTTTCTAGTCGTATAGGGTTACCGGAGAATTCAAGATTTTTGTTTCTCGAGGCAGATTTAGTCGACAACAGACCTATAGCTCACGATTTCAAAGATTTCTAGTCGCTTCGGAGTTACCGACCAGCCTGGGATTTTATTTTTCCTCGACCACATTTGCGCCGAAAGCGTGTCCTATAGCTAACGATTTTCAACTTTTCTAAACATTCCGGTCTTAATCGAGGATCTCTGGAGATTTTTTCAGATCACATTTGGGCTTAAAGCGTGACATATAGCTCACGATTTTCAGCTTTTCTAGTCGCTCAACCACACCGGGCGCTGGGGAATTTTGTTCCTGAGCAGATTTCGCGAAACCGTGACCTCAGAGCTCACGATTTTCAGCTTTTCTAGTCGCTTCGGGTTACCGAGGCAGTCCAAGGATTTTTATTTTCTGAGCATATTTTGTCAAAAGCGTGACCTATAGCTCACGATTTTCAAATTTTTCTAGTCGCTAGGGTTACCGGCCACCTGGGATTTTATTTTTGAGCACATTTGGCCGAAAGCGCCGACTTATAGCTCACGATTTTCAGCCTTTTCTAGTCGTGCTGTGGTTACCAGAGAATTCAAGATTTTTGTTTCTCGAGGCGATTTGGTCGAAAGTGTGACCCATAGCTCACGCTTTCAGCCTTTTCTAGTCAGCTACGGGTTACCGGACCACGAGGGATTTTTATTTTTCCGAGCACATTTGTCCGAAAGCGTGACCTATAGCTAACAATTTTCATCTTTTCTAAACATTCCGGCTTACCAAGGATTCATGGATTTTTTTCGATCATTATTGGGCTTAAATCGTGACATATACCTCACGATTTTCAGCTTTTCTAGTCATTCAACTACACGGAGCAGCTGGGGAATTTTGTTCCTGAGTAGATTTCGCGAAAGCGTGACCCAGAGCTCACGATTTGCGCCTTTTCTAGTCGCTTCGGGTTACCGAGGCAGTCCAAGGATTTTTATTTTTCGAGTATATTTTGTCGAAAGCGTGACCTATAGCTCACGATTTTCACTTTTCTTGTCGCTCTAAGGTTATCGGGCCGCTTAGATTTTATTTTTCGGAGCTCATTTGGCCAAAAGACTGATCTATAGCTCACGATTTTTAGCTTTTCTAGTCATTCCAAAGATTACCGGCAACCGGATATTTTTATATTTTGATCGACGGCCAAAACCCGACCTATAGCTCATGATTTTCCGCTTAGTCGCTAGGGTTACCGGCCATCCTGGTGATTTTATTTTTCTGAGCACATTTGGCCGAAAGCGTGACCTATACCTCACGATTTTCAATTTTTCTAGTCGTGCTGTGGTTACCGGAGAATTCAAAAATTTTGTTTCTCGAGGCGATTTATCGACAACAGGACCTATAGCTCACGATTTCAAAGATTTCTAGTCGCTTCGAGTTACCGACCGTCCTGGGATTTTTATTTTTCTGACCACATTTGCGCGAAAGCGTGTCCTATAGCTAACGATTTTCAACTTTTCTAAACATTCCGGTCTTACTGGAGCATTCGAGGGATTTTTTTCGCATCACATTTGGGCGAAAGCGTGACATATAGCTCACGATTTTAAGCTTTTGTAGTCGCTCAACCACACGGGCAATGGGGAATTTTGTTCCTGAGCAGATTTCGCTAAACCGTGACCTCAGAGCTCACGATTTTCACTTTTCTAGTCGCTTTCGTTACCGAGGCAGCCCAAGGATTTTATTTTTCTGAGATATTTTGTCAAAAGCGTGACCTATAGCTCACGATTTTCAATTTTCTAGTCGCTAGGGTTACCGCCACTGGGATTTTATTTTTGAGCACATTTGGCCGAAAGCGCGACTTATAGCTCACGATTTTCAGCTTTTCTAGTCGTGCCAGGGTTACCGGAGAATTCCGAAGATTTTTTGTTTCTCGAGGCAGATTTATCGAAAACGTGACCTATAGCTCACGCCAGCCTTTTCTAGTCACACGGTTACCTGACCAATGAGGATTTTATTTTCCGAGCACATTTGCCCGAAAGCGTGACCTATAGCTAACAATTTTCAACTTTTCTAAACATTCTGGCTTACCAAGGATTCATGGATTTTTTTCAAGATCACATTTGGGCTTAAAGCGTGACATATACCTCACGATTTTCAGCTTTTCTAGTCGCTCAACCACACGGAGCAATGGGGAATTTTGTTCCTCGGAGCAGATTTCGGCGAAAGCGTGACATGTAGCTCACGATTTTCAGCTTTTCTAGTCGTTTCTGGGTTACCGAGGCAGTCCGAGGATTTTTATTTTTCGGAGCATATTTTGTCGAAAGCGTGACCTATAGCTCACGATTTTCAAATTTTCTTGTCGCTCTAAGGTTATCTGCCGCTTTGGGGATTTTATTTTTCGAGCTCATTTGGCCAAAAGACTCGATCTATAGCTCACGATTTTTAGCTTTTCTAGTCATTCCAAAGATTACCGGTGCAAACCGATATTTTTATATTTTGAGCAGATTTGGTCGAAACCCGACCTATAGCTCACGATTTTCCGCTTTTCTAGTCGCTAGTAGGTTACCGCCACCTGGGATTTTTATTTTTCGAGCAACATTTGGCCGAAAGCGTGACCTATACCTCACGATTTTCAGCTTTTCTAGTCGTGCTGTGGTTACCGGAGAATTCAAGATTTTTGTTTCTCGAGGCGATTTATCGACAACAGGACCTATAGCTCACGATTTCAGCATTTCTAGTCGTTTCGGAGTTACCGGACCAGTCTGGGGATTTATATTTTTCTGACCACATTTGTGCGAAAGCGTGTCCTATAGCTAACGATTTTCAACTTTTCTAAACATTCCGGCCTTACCGAGGATTCGAGGATTTTTTTCGATCACATTTGGGCTAAAGCGTGACATATAGCTCACGATTTTTAGCTTTTCTAGTCGCTCAACCAAGTTACGGAGCATTCTGGGAATTTTGTCTCTGAGTCGATTTCGCGAAAGCGTGACCTATAGCTCACGATTTTCAGCCTTTTCTAGTCGCTCTCTGGTTACCGAGGTAGTCCAAGGATTTTTATTTTTCGGAGCATATTTTGTCGAAAGCGTGACCTATAGCTCACGATTTTCAGCTTTTATAGTCGTTGTTGGGTTATCGGGCCAGTCTGGGGATTTTTATTTTTTGGAGCACATTTGGCCGAAAGCGTGACTTATAGCTCACGATTTTCAGCTTTTCTAGTCGTGTCAGGGTTACCGGAGAATTCTGAAGATTTTTCGCTTCTCGAGGCAGATTTATTCGAAAGCTGACCTATAGCTCACGCCACACTTTACCCAGTCACACGGGTTACCTGGACCACCGAGGATTTTATTTTTCCGAGCACATTTGTCCGAAAGCGTGACCTATAGCTAACAATTTTCAACTTTTCTAAACATTCCGGTTACTTTCGACCAAGGATTCTGGCATATAGGATTTTCGCCTTTTCTAGTCGCTCAACCACACGAGCAATGGGGAATTTTGTTCCTGAGCAGATTTCGGCGAAAGCGTGACCTGTAGCTCACGATTTTCAGCTTTTCTAGTCGTTTCTGGGTTACCGAGGCAGTCCGAGGATTTTTATTTTTTGGAGCATATTTTGTCGAAAGCGTGACCTATAGCTCACGATATTCAGCTTTTCTAGTCGTTCTAAGGTTATCGGGCCAGTTTGGGGATTTTTATTTTTCGGAGCTCATTTGGCCAAAAGACTGATTTATAGTCACCGTTTTCAGCTTTTCTAGTCATTCTAAGGTTACTGTGCCGCTTTAGATTTTATTTTTGAGCTCATTTGGTCGAAAGACCGATCTATAGCTCACGATTTTCACTTTTCTAGTCATTCCTCACATCGACGCAGTCCGGTATTTTTATATTTTGAGCAGATTTATCGAAAACCCGACCTATAGCTCATGATTTTCGCTTTTCTAGTCGCTTTAGGGTTACCGCCACTGGGATTTTATTTTCGAGCACATTTATCGAAAGCGTGACCTAGTTCACGATTTTCGCTTTTCTAGTCGCTTCCGGTTACCGAGGCGCTCCAAGGATTTTATTTTCTTTCTGTCATTATATTTCATCGAAAGCGTGACCTATAGCTCACGATTTTCAGCTTTTCTAGTCGCTAGGTTACCGCCACCGTTATTTTTATTTTCTGGAGCACATTTCGTCGAAAGCGTGATCTATAGCTCACGATTTTCTGCTTTTCTAGTCGCTCTAAGGTTATCGCCGCTTGGGATTTTATTTTTCTGATATCATTTGGCCAAAACCCGACCTATAGCTCATGATTTTCAGCTTTTCTAGTCATTGTAGGTTACCGGTCATTGGGATTTTATTTTCAGAGCATATTTACCGAAAAGCGTGACCTAGTTCACGATTTTCAGCTTTTCTAGTCGCTCTAAGGTTACCGCCGCTTTGGGGATTTTATTTTTAGAGCTCATTTGGCCGAAAGATCGCTCTATAGGTCACGATTTTCAAATTTTTCTAGTCATTCCAACGTTACCGGCGCAGATCGGGTATTTTTATATTTTGGAGCAAATTTGGCCGAAAATCTGACCTATAGCTCATGATTTTCAGCTTTTCTAGTCGCTAGGGTTACCGGTCGGCCTGGGATTTTATTTTCGGAGCACATTTGGCCGAAAGCGTGACCTATAGCTCATGATTTTCAGCTTTTCTAGTCATTCTATGGTTACCAGCCGCTTTGGGATTTTATTTTCTGAGCACATTTGGCCGAAAGACCGATCCGAGCTCACGATTTTCAATTTTTCTAGTCATTCCAAATAAGCTGCTACCTGTCCGGTATTTTATATTTTGAGCAGATTTGGTCGAAACCCGACCCATAGCTCACGATTTTCAGCTTTTCTAGTCATTCCATCGTTATCGCGCAGTCCGGTATTTTATATTTTGAGTAGACCACGTAAAATCCGACCCATAGCTCATGATTTTCAGCTTTTCTAGTCGCTAGGGGTTACCGGTCACCGAGGATTTTATTTTCAGAGCACATTTGGCCGAAAGCGTGACCTAGTTCACGATTTTCAGCTTTTCTAGTCGTTCACGATTTTTTGGAGCTCATTTGGCCGAAAGCGTGACATATACCTCACGATATTCAAATTTTTCTAGTCGCTGTAGGTTACCGGGCCAAGCCTGGGATTTTATTTTCCGAGCACATTTGTCCGAAAGCGTGACCTATAGCTAACGATTTTCAACTTTTCTAAAATTCCACCTTACCGGATAATTCGAGATTTTTTTCAAGATCACGCTTGGGCTAAAGCGTGACATATAGCTCACGATTTTCAGCTTTTCTAGTCGCTCAACAACATAAGAGCAATGGGGAATTTTGTTCCTGAGCAGATTTCATGAAAGCGTGACCTATAGCTCACGATTTTCAAATTTTCTATTCGCTTCGGGTTACCGAGGCAGTCCGAGGATTTTTATTTTTCGGAGCATATTTTGTCGAAAGCGTGACCTATAGCTCACGATTTTCAGCTTTTCTAGTCGTTCCATGGTTACCGCCGCTTTGGGATTTTTATTTTTCGAGCACATTTGGTCGAAGATCGATCTATAGTCGACGATTTTCAGCTTTTCTAGTCATTCCAGCATTACCGGCGTAGTCCGGGTATTTTTATATTTCGGAGCAGATTTGGCCGAAAACCTGACCCATAGCTCACGATTTTCAGCTTTTCTAGTCGTTGTAGGGTTACCGAGCCAGTCTGAGGATTTTTATTTTTCGGAGCACATTTGGCCGAAAGCGTGACCTATAGCTCACGATTTTCAGCTTTTCTAATCGTGCCAGGGTTACCGGAGAATTCCGAAGATTTTTTGTTTCACGAGGCAAATTTGGTCGAAAGCGTGACCTATACCTCACGATTTTAGATTTTCTAGTCGTTTCGGGGTTACCGGACCAGTCCAGGGATTTTTATTTTTCTAAGCACATTTGCCAGAAAGCGTGACCTATAGCTAACGAATTTCAACTTTTCTAAACAAATCTGGTCTTATCAAGGATTCGAGGATTTTTTCGATCACATTTGGGCGAAAGCGTGACATATAGCTCACGATTTTCAGCTTTTCTAGTCGCTCAACCAACACGAGCAATGGGGAATTTTGTTCCTGAGCAGATTTCGCGAAAGCGTGACCTATAGCTCACGATTTTCAGCTTTTCTATCTGCTTCGTTACCGAGGCAACCGAGGATTTTATTTTTCGGAGCATATTTGGCCGAAAGTGTGACCTATAGCTCACGATTTTCAGCTTTTCTAGTCGTGCTGTGATTACCGGAGAATTCAAGATTTTTGTTTCGAGAGATTTACAAAAACGTGACCTTTAGCTCACGATTTTCAATTTTTCTAGTCATTCTAAGGTTACCGCCGCTTAGATTTTATTTTCTGAGCTCATTTGGCCGAAGGTCGATCTACACCACGATTTTCAGCTTTTTCTAGTCATTCCAAAGATTACCGGTGTGTCCGGTATTTTTATATTTTGAGCAGATTTACCGAAAACCCGACCAATAGCTCACGATTTTCAAATTTTCTAGTCGCTAGGGTTACCAGCCGCTTGGGATTTTATTTTTCGAGCACATTTATCGAAAGCGTGACCTCAGAGCTCACGATTTTCAGCTTTTCTAGTCGTGCTGTGGTTACCGGAGAATTCAAGATTTTTGTTTCTCGAGGCAGACGAACTGAAAGCGTGACCTATAGCTCACGATTTCAAATTTTTCTAGTCGCTCCGGTTACCGGACCAGCCTAGGCATTTTTATTTTTTCGAGCACATTTGTCGCAAAGAGTGACCTATAGCTAACGATTTTCAACTTTTCTAAACAGTCCGGTCTTACCGGTGGATTCGAGGAATTTTTTTTCGCATGACATTTGGGCACAATATGGACATATAGCTCACGATTTTCAGCTTTTCTAGTCGCTCAACCACACCTGAGCAGATTGGGAATTTTGTTCCGCGTAGCAAATTTCGGCGAAAGCGTGACCCATAGCTCATGATTTTCAGATTTTCTATTCGTTTTTGGGTTACCGAGGCAGTCCGAGGATTTCTATTTTTTGGAGCATATTTTTTCGAAAGCATGACCTATAACTCACGATTTTCCGCTTTTCTAGTCGTTCCGGGGTTACCGGGCCAGTCCGGGTATTTTTAATTTTCGCAGCACATTTGGCCAAAGACGTGACCTAGAGCTCACGATTTTCAGCTTTTCTAGTCATTCTAAGGTTACCAGCCGCTTTGGGATTTTTATTTTCTGAGCACATTTGGCCGAAGATCGATCTATAGCTCACGATTTTCAATTTTTCTAGTCATTCCAAATAAGAAGCTACCGTCCGGTATTTTTATATTTTCGAGCAGATTTGGCCGATAACCCCGACCCATAGCTCACGATTTTCACTTTTCTTGTCCTTGTAGGGTTACCGCCATCTGGGATTTTATTTTCAGCACATTTGGCCGAAAGCGTGACCTATATCTCACGATTTTCAGCTTTTCTAATCGTGCCAGAGTTACCGGAGAATTTCGAAGATTTTTTGTTTCTCGAGGCAGATTTGGTCGAAAGCGTGACCTATAGCTCACGATTTCAGCTTTTCTAATCGTTCCGGGGTTACCGGACCAGTCCAGGGATTTTTATTTTTCCGAGCACATTTGTCCGAAAGCGTGACCTATAGCTAACGATTTTCAACTTTTCTAAACAGTCCGGTCTTACCGGATGATTCGAGGGATTTTTTCGCATCACATTTGGGCGAAAGCGTGACATATAGCACACGATTTTCAGCTTTTCTAGTCGTTCAACGGTTACCGGAGCAGTCGGGGGAATTTTGTTCCGCGGAGCAGATTTCGGCAAAAGCGTGACCTATAGCTCACGATTTTCAGCTTTTCTATTCGTTTCTGTGTTACCGAGGCAGTCCGAGGATTTCTATTTTTCGGAGCATATTTTGTCGAAAGCGTGACCTATAGCTCACGATTTTCAGCTTTTCTAGTCATTCTAAGGTTACCAGGCCAGTTTGGGGATTTTTATTTTCGAAGCATATTTGGCCGAATGACTGATCTATAGCTCACGATTTTCAGCTTTTCTAGTCATTCCAGCGTTACCGGCGCAGTCCGGGTATTTTTATATTTTAGAGCAATTTAATAAAACCCCGACCCATAACTCACTTTTCACTTTTCTAGTCGCTAGGGTTACCGCCACCCTGGATTTTATTTTTGAGCACATTTGGCCGAAAGCGTGACCTATAGCTCATGATTTTCAGCTTTTCTAATCGCGCTGTGGTTACCGTGAGAATTCAAGATTTTTGTTTCTCGAGGCGATTTGGTCGAAAGCGTGACCTATGGCTCACGATGTCGCCTTTTCTAGTCGCTCGGTTACCTGACCACCCGTGTATTTTTATTTTTCCGAGCACATTTGTCCGAAAGCGTGACCTATAGCTAACGATTTTCAGCTTTTCTAGTCGTTTCTGGGTTACCGAGGCAATCCGAGGATTTTTATTTTTCGGAGCATATTTTGTCGAAAGCGTGATCTATAGCTCACGATTTTCTCGCTCTAGTCGCTCAAGGTTGTCGCCGCTTGGGATTTTATTTTTCTGATATCATTTGGCCAAAACCCGACCTATAGCTCATGATTTTCGGCTTTTCTAGTCATTGTAGGGTTACCGGGTCAGTCTGGGGATTTTAATTTTTCTGAGCACATTTGGCCGAAAGCGTGACCTAGTTCACGATTTTCAGCTTTTCTAGTCGCTCTAAGGTTACCGCCGCTTTGGGATTTTATTTTTAGAGCTCATTTGGCCGAAAGATCGTTTCTATAGGTCACGATTTTCAAATTTTTCTAGTCATTCCAACGTTACCTGCCAAGTAGCTCGGGTATTTTTATATTTTGAGCAAATTTGGCCGAAAACCCAACCTATAGCTCACGATATTCGCTTTTTCTTGTCGCTAGGGTTACCGCCGGCCACCGATTTTATTTTTCGAGCAGATTTGGTCGAAAGCGTGACCTATAGCTCATGATTTTCAACTTTTCTAGTCATTCTATGGTTACCGTGCCGCTTGGGATTTTTATTTTCTGAGCACATTTGGCCGAAGACCGATCTCAGAGCTCACGATTTTCAACTTTTCTAGTCATTCCAAATCACCGACAGAAGTCCGGTATTTTATATTTTGAGTAGATTTGGTCGAAAACCCCGACCCATAGCTCAAGATTTTCGCCTTTTCTAGTCATTCCATCGCACGGCAGCAACCGGTATTTTTATATTTTGAGCAGATTTGGCCGAAAATCCGACCTATAGCTCATGATTTTCAGCTTTTCTAGTCGTTGTAGGGTTACCGGGTCAGTCTGGGGATTTTTATTTTTCAGAGCACATTTGGCCGAAAGCGTGACCTAGTTCACGATTTTCAGCTTTTCTAGTCGTTCTAAGGTAACCGGGCCAGTTTGGAGATTTTTATTTTTCAGAGCTCATTTGGCCGAAAGACTGATCTATAGGTCACTATTTTCAGCTTTTCTAGTCATTCCAAATAAGCATACGCAAGCAAGTCCGGTATTTTTATATTTTGGAGCAGATTTGGCCAAAAACCTGACCTATAGCTTTGTAGGGTTTCCGGGCCAGTCTGGGGATTTTTATTTTTTGGAGCTCATTTGGCCGAAAGCGTAACTTATAGCTCACGATTTTCAGCTTTTCTAGTCGTGCCAGGGTTACCGGAGAATTCCGAAGATATTTTGTTTCTCGAGGCAGATTTGGTCGAAAGCGTGACCTATAGCTCACGATTTCAGCTTTTCTAGCCGTTCCGGAGTTACAGGACCAGTCTAGGGATTTTTATTTTTCCGAGCACATTTGCCCGTAAGCGTGACCTATAGCTAACGATTTTCAACTTTTCTAAACATTCCGGTCTTACCGAAGGATTTGAGGGATTTTTTTTCGCATCACATTTGGGCGAAAGCGTGACATATACCTCACGATTTTCAGCTTTTCTAGTCGTTCAACGGTTGCCGGAGCAGTCGGGGAAATTTTGTTCGTCGGAGCAGATTTCGGTGAAAGCGTGACCTGTAGCTCACGATTTTCAGCTTTTCTAGTCGTTTCTGGGTTACCGAGGCATCCCTGTGATTTTATTTTCGGAGCATATTTTGTCGAAAGCGTGATCTATAGCTCACGATTTTCTGCTTTTCTAGTCGTTCTAAGGTTATCGAGCCGCTTTGGGATTTTATTTTCTGATATCATTTGGCCAAACCCCGACCTATAGCTCATGATTTTCGCCTTTTTCTAGTCATTGTAGGTTACCGGTCACCCCTGGGATTTTATTTTCTGAGTATTTGGTCGAAAGCGTGACCTAGTTCACGATTTTCAGCCTTTTCTAGTTGTTCTAAGGTTACCGCCGCTTTGGGATTTTATTTTCAGAGCTCATTTGGCCGAAAGACTGTTCTATAGGTCACGATTTTCAGCTTTTCTAGTCATTCCAATGTTACCGCGCAGTCGGTATTTTTATATTTTGAGCATTTGGTCGAAAACCCGACCTATAGCTCACGATATTCAACTTTTCTAGTCGCTAGGGTTACCGCCGCCTGGGATTTTATTTTTCGAGCGATTTGGTCGAAAGCGTGACCTATAGCTCATGATTTTCACTTTTCTAGTCATTCTATGGTTACCGTGCCGCTTAGATTTTACTGAGCGATATTTTGTCGAAAGCGTGATCTATAGTTCACGATTTTCCGCTTAGTCGCTCTAAGGTTATCGGGCCGCTTTGGGATTTTTATTTTCGATATCATTTGGCCAAAACCCGACCTATAGCTCATGATTTTCACCTTTTCTAGTCGCGCTGTGGTTACCGGAGAATTCCAAAGATTTTTGTTTCTCGAGGCATATTTATCCAAGGCGTGACCTATAGCTCACGATTTCAAATTTTTCTAGTCATTCCGGGTTACCGGACCAAATTGTGGATTTGTATTTTCCTGAGCACATTTGCCCGAAAGCGTGACCTATAGCTAACGATTTTCAACTTTTCTAAACATTCCGGTGTTACCGGATGATTCGAGGGATTTTTTCGATCACATGAGGGCTTAAAGCGTGACATATAGCTCACGATTTTTAGCTTTTCTAGTCGCTCAACCACATAAGAGCAGCCTGGGAATTTTGTTCCTGAGCGATTTCGCGAAAGCGTGACCTATAGCTCAAGATTTTCAAATTTTTCTATTCGCTTCGGGTTACCGAGGCATCCGAGGATTTTATTTTT
>JAYGGG010000139.1:0-59374 GCA_036346245.1 Bonia amplexicaulis | reverse complement strand
GAGGATTCGAGGGTTTTTTCGATCACATTTGGGCTAAAGCGTGACATATAGCTCACGATTTTCAGCTTTTCTAGTCGCTCAACTACACGGAGCAATGAGGGAATTTTGTTCCTGAGATTATTTTCGACGAAAGCGTGACCAGAGCTCACGATTTTTAGCTTTTCTAGTCGCTTCGGGTTACCGAGGCAGTCCGAGGATTTTATTTTCGAGCATATTTTGTCGAAAGCGTGACCTATAGCTCATGATTTTCACCTTTTCTAGTCGCTCCGGTTACCGCCATCCGAGGATTTTAATTTTCACGATATTTACAAACACGTGACCTATAGCTCACGATTTTCACTTTTCTAGTCGCTGTATGGTTACCGCCGCTTTGGGGATTTTATTTTTCTGAGCTCATTTGGCCGAAGACCGATCTATAGCTCATGATTTTCACCTTTCTAGTCATTCCAAATACACATGCCAATGGGTATTTTTATATTCTCGAGCAGATTTGGCCGAAAACCCGACATATAGCTCACGATTTTCAGCTTTTCTAGTCGCTAGGTTACCGGCCATCCGGGATTTTATTTTCGAGCACATTTATCGAAAGCGTGACCTATAGCTCACGATTTTCAGCTTTTCTAGTCGTGCTGTGGTTACCGGAGAATTCAAGATTTTAGTTTCGAGGCAGATTTATCGAAAGCGTGACCTATAGCTCACGATTTCAGCTTTTCTGGTCGTTCCGGGGTTACCGGAGCAGTCCAGGATTTTATTTTCCGAGCACATTTGCCCGAAAGCGTGACCTATAGCTAACGATTTTCAACATTTCTAAATATTCCGATCTTACCGAGGATTCGAGGGTTTTTTTCAGATCACATTTGGGCTTAAAGCGTGACATATAGCTCACGATTTTCAGCTTTTCTAGTCGCTCAACCACACGGAGCAATGAGGGAATTTTGTTCCTGAGCAGATTTCGACGAAAGCGTGACCCAGTAGCTCACGATTTTAGCTTTTCTAGTCGCTTCGGGTTACCGAGGCAGTCGAGGATTTTTATTTTTCGAGCATATTTTGTCGAAAGCGTGACCTATAGCTCATGATTTTCACCTTTTCTAGTCGTTCCGGGTTACCGCCATCCGGGATTTTAATTTTCACGATATTTGGCAAACACGTGACCTATAGCTCACGATTTTCAAATTTTCTAGTCGCTGTAAGGTTACCGCCGCTTTGGGGATTTTATTTTTGAGCTCATTTGGCCGAAAGACCGATCTATAGCTCATGATTTTCAAATTTTCTAGTCATTCCAAATACATCGGCGCAATCGGTATTTTTATATTCTGAGAAGATTTGGCCGAAACCCCACATATAGCTCACGATTTTCAGCTTTTCTAGTCGCTGTAGGTTACCGCCACTGGGATTTTATTTTCTGAGCACATTTATCGAAAGCGTGACCTATAGCTCACGATTTTCAGCTTTTCTAGTCGTGCCAGGGTTACCGGAGAATTCCGAAGATTTTTAGTTTCTCGAGGCAGATTTGGTCGAAAGCGTGACCTATAGCTCACGATTTCAGCTTTTCCGTCGCTCCGGTTACCGAGCAGTCCAGGATTTTATTTTTCCGAGCACATTTGTCCGAAAGCGTGACCTATAGCTAACGATTTTCAACATTTCTAAATATTCCGATCTTACCGGAGGATTCGAGGGTTTTTTTTCGCATCACATTTGGGCGAAAGCGTGACATATAGCTCACGATTTTCAGCTTTTCTAGTCGTTCAACGGTTACCGGAGCAGTCGAGGGAATTTTGTTCCTCGGAGCATATTTCGACGAAATCGTGACCTGTAGCTCACGATTTTTAGCTTTTCTAGTCGTTTCTGGGTTACCGAGGCAGTCCGAGGATTTTTATTTTTCGGAGCATATTTTGTCGAAAGCGTGACCTATAGCTCATGATTTTCACCTTTTCTAGTCGTTCCGGTTACCGGCCATCCGAGGATTTTAATTTTCACGATATTTTACAAACACGTGACCTATAGCTCACGATTTTCAATTTTTCTAGTCGCTGTATGGTTACCGCCGCTTTGGGGATTTTATTTTTCTGAGTTCATTTGGCCGAAAGACCGATCTATAGCTCATGATTTTCAAATTTTCTAGTCATTCCAAATACACTAGCCAAGCTGGGTATTTTTATATTCTGTGGCAGATTTGGCCGAAAACCTGACATATAGCTCACGATTTTCAGCTTTTCTAGTCGTTGTAGGGTTACCGCCATCCGGGATTTTATTTCTGAGCACATTTATCGAAAGCGTGACCTATAGCTCACGATTTTCAGCTTTTCTAGTCGTGCCAGGGTTACCGGAGAATTCCGAAGATTTTTAGTTTCTCGAGGCAGATTTGGTCGAAAGCGTGACCTATAGCTCACGATTTCAGCTTTTCTGGTCGTTCCGGGGTTACCGGAGCAGTCCAGGGATTTTTATTTTTCCGAGCACATTTGCCCGAAAGCGTGACCTATAGCTAACGATTTTCAACATTTCTAAATATTCCGGTCTTACCGGAGGATTCGAGGGATTTTTTTCAAATAACATTTGGGCGAAAGCGTGACATATAGCTCACGATTTTCATCTTTTCTGGTCGTTTAACGGTTACCGGAGCAGTCGAGGGAATTTTGTTCCTCGGAGCAGATTTCGGCGAAAGCGTGACTGTAGCTCACGATTTTTAGCTTTTCTAGTCGTTTCTGGGTTACCGAGGCAGTCCGAGGATTTTTATTTTTCGGAGCATATTTTGTCGAAAGCGTGACCTATAGCTCATGATTTTCACCTTTTCTAGTCGCTCCGGTTACCGGCCATCCGAGGATTTTAATTTTCACGATATTTGTTAAACACGTGACCTATAGCTCACGATTTTCAAATTTTCTAGTCGCTGTATGGTTACCGCCGCTTTGGGGATTTTATTTTTCTGAGTTCATTTGGCCGAAAGACCGATCTATAGCTCATGATTTTCAAATTTTCTAGTCATTCCAAATACACGCGCAATGGGTATTTTATATTCTGGAGCAGATTTGGCCGAAAACCTGACCTATAGCTCACGATTTTCAGCTTTTCTAGTCGCTAGGGTTACCGCCATCCGGGATTTTATTTCTGAGCACATTTATCGAAAGCGTGACCTATAGCTCACGATTTTCAGCTTTTCTAGTCGTGCTGTGGTTACCGGAGAATTCAAGATTTTAGTTTCGAGAGGCAGATTTATCGAAAGCGTGACCTATAGCTCACGATTTCAGCTTTTCTGGTCGTTCCGGGTTACCGGAGCAGTCCAGGGATTTTTATTTTTCCGAGCACATTTGCCCGAAAGCGTGACCTATAGCTAACGATTTTCAACATTTCTAAATATTCCGATCTTACCGGAGGATTCGAGGGTTTTTTTCGCATCACATTTGGGCGAAAGCGTGACATATAGCTCACGATTTTCAGCTTTTCTAGTCGTTCAACGGTTACCGGAGCAGTCGAGGGAATTTTGTTCCTCGGAGCATATTTCGACGAAATCGTGACCTGTAGCTCACGATTTTTAGCTTTTCTAGTCGTTTCTGGGTTACCGAGGCAGTCCGAGGATTTTTATTTTTCGGAGCATATTTTGTCGAAAGCGTGACCTATAGCTCATGATTTTCACCTTTTCTAGTCGTTCCGGGGTTACCGGGCCAGTCCGAGGATTTTAATTTTCACGATATTTACCAAACACGTGACCTATAGCTCACGATTTTCAGCTTTTCTAGTCGTTGTATGGTTACCGGGCCAGTTTGGGGATTTTTATTTTTCGGAGCTCATTTGGCCGAAAGACTGATCTATAGCTCATGATTTTCAGCCTTTCTAGTCATTCCAAATACACGCAGCGGGTATTTTATATTCGAGCAGATTTGGCCGAAAACCTGACATATAGCTCACGATTTTCAGCTTTTCTAGTCGTTGTAGGGTTACCGGGCCATCCGGATTTTATTTCTGAGCACATTTATCGAAAGCGTGACCTATAGCTCACGATTTTCAGCTTTTCTAGTCGTGCCAGGGTTACCGGAGAATTCCGAAGATTTTTAGTTTCTCGAGGCAGATTTGGTCGAAAGCGTGACCTATAGCTCACGATTTCAGCTTTTCTGGTCGTTCCGGGGTTACCGGAGCAGTCCAGGATTTTATTTTCCGAGCACATTTGTTCGAAAGCGTGACCTATAGCTAACGATTTTCAACATTTCTAAATATTCCGATCTTACCGGAGGATTCGAGGGTTTTTTTCGCATCACATTTGGGCGAAAGCGTGACATATAGCTCACGATTTTCAGCTTTTCTAGTCGCTCAACCACACGGAGCAATGAGGGAATTTTGTTCCTCGGAGCAGATTTCGGCGAAAGCGTGACCTGTAGCTCACGATTTTTAGCTTTTCTAGTCGTTTCTGGGTTACCGAGGCAGTCCGAGGATTTTTATTTTTCGGAGCATATTTTGTCGAAAGCGTGACCTATAGCTCATGATTTTCAGCTTTTCTAGTCGTTCCGGGTTACCGCCATCCGAGGATTTTAATTTTCACGATATTTACAAACACGTGACCTATAGCTCACGATTTTCAGCTTTTCTAGTCGTTGTATGGTTACCGGGCCAGTTTGGGGATTTTTATTTTTCGGAGCTCATTTGGCCGAAAGACTGATCTATAGCTCATGATTTTCAAATTTTCTAGTCATTCCAAATAAGCACGGCAAGTGGGTATTTTATATTCTGGAGCAGATTTGGCCGAAAACCTGACCTATAGCTCACGATTTTCAGCTTTTCTAGTCGCTAGGTTACCGCCACCGGGATTTTATTTTTCGGAGCACATTTGGCCGAAAGCGTGACCTATAGCTCACGATTTTCAGCTTTTCTAGTCGTGCCAGGGTTACCGGAGAATTCCGAAGATTTTTAGTTTCTCGAGGCAGATTTGGTCGAAAGCGTGACCTATAGCTCACGATTTCAGCTTTTCTGGTCGTTCCGGGGTTACCGGAGCAGTCCAGGGATTTTTATTTTTCCGAGCACATTTGCCCGAAAGCGTGACCTATAGCTAACGATTTTCAACATTTCTAAATATTCCGATCTTACCGGAGGATTCGAGGGTTTTTTTTCGCATCACATTTGGGCGAAAGCGTGACATATAGCTCACGATTTTCAGCTTTTCTAGTCGTTCAACGGTTACCGGAGCAGTCGAGGGAATTTTGTTCCTCGGAGCAGATTTCGACGAAAGCGTGACCTGTAGCTCACGATTTTTAGCTTTTCTAGTCGTTTCTGGGTTACCGAGGCAGTCCGAGGATTTTTATTTTTCGGAGCATATTTTGTCGAAAGCGTGACCTATAGCTCATGATTTTCACCTTTTCTAGTCGTTCCGGGGTTACCGGGCCAGTCCGAGGATTTTAATTTTCACGATATTTACAAACACGTGACCTATAGCTCACGATTTTCACTTTTCTAGTCGCTGTATGGTTACCGCCGCTTTGGGGATTTTATTTTCGAGTTCATTTGGCCGAAAGACCGATCTATAGCTCATGATTTTCACCTTTCTAGTCATTCCAAATACACGCTAAATCGGGTATTTTATATTCTGAGCAGATTTGGCCGAAAACCTGACATATAGCTCACGATTTTCAGCTTTTCTAGTCGCTAGGTTACCGGCCATCCGGGATTTTTTTTTTCGAGCAAGATTTTATTTATCGAAAGCGTGACCTATAGCTCACGATTTTCAGCTTTTCTAGTCGTGCCAGGGTTACCGGAGAATTCCGAAGATTTTTAGTTTCTCGAGGCAGATTTGGGCGAAAGCGTGACATATAGCTCACGATTTTCAGCTTTTCTAGTAGTTCAACGGTTACCGGAGCAGTCGAGGGAATTTTGTTCCTCGGAGCAGATTTCGACGAAAGCGTGACCTGTAGCTCACGATTTTTAGCTTTTCTAGTCGCTTCGTTACCGAGGCAACCGAGGATTTTATTTTTCTGAGCATATTTTGTCGAAAGCGTGACCTATAGTTCATGATTTTCACCTTTTCTAGTTGTTCCGGGTTACCGGCCATCCGGGATTTTAATTTTCACGATATTTGGCCAAACATGTGACCTATAGCTCACGATTTTCAGCTTTTCTAGTCGTTGTAAGGTTACCCGGCCAGTTTGGGGATTTTTATTTTTCGGAGCTCATTTGGCCGAAAGACTGATCTATAGCTCATGATTTTCAGCCTTTCTAGTCATTCTAGCGTTACCGGCGCAATCGGGTATTTTTATATTCTGGAGCAGATTTGGCCGAAAACCTGACCTATAGCTCATGATTTTCAGCTTTTCTAGTCGCTAGGTTACCGCCACCTGGGATTTTATTTTTCGAGCATATTTATCGAAAGCGTGACCTATAGCTCACGATTTTCAGCTTTTCTAGTCGTGCCAGGGTTACCGGAGAATTCCGAAGATTTTTAGTTTCTCGAGGCAGATTTGGTCGAAAGCGTGACCTATAGCTCACGATTGCAGCTTTTCTGGTCGTTCCGGGGTTACCGGAGCAGTCCAGGGATTTTTATTTTTCCGAGCACATTTGCCCGAAAGCGTGACCTATAGCTAACGATTTTCAACATTTCTAAATATTCCGATCTTACCGGAGGATTCGAGGGTTTTTTTCGCATCACATTTGGGCGAAAGCGTGACATATAGCTCACGATTTTCAGCTTTTCTAGTCGCTCAACTACACGGAGCAATGAGGGAATTTTGTTCCTGAGATATTTCGACTAAATCGTGACATGTAGCTCACGATTTTAGCTTTTCTAGTCGCTTCGGGTTACCGAGGCAACCGAGGATTTTATTTTTCTGAGCATATTTTGTCGAAAGCGTGACCTATAGCTCATGATTTTCACCTTTTCTAGTCGTTCCGGGTTACCGCCATCCGGGATTTTAATTTTCACGATATTTACCAAACACGTGACCTATAGCTCACGATTTTCAATTTTTCTAGTCGCTGTAAGGTTACCGCCGCTTTAGGGGATTTTATTTTCTGAGCTCATTTGGCCTAAGACTGATCTATAGCTCATGATTTTAAGCCTTTCTAGTCATTCCAAATACACGGCTACTGCTGGGTATTTTTATATTCTCGAGTAGATTTGGCCGAAAACCCGACCTATAGCTCACGATTTTCAGCTTTTCTAGTCGCTAGGGTTACCGCCACCTGGGATTTTATTTTCGAGCACATTTATCGAAAGCGTGACCTATAGCTCACGATTTTAAGCTTTTCTAGTCGTGCCATGGTTACCGGAGAATTCAAGATTTTAGTTTCGAGGTCGATTTATCGAAAGCGTGACCTATAGCTCACGATTTCACTTTTCCGGTCGCTCCGGGTTACCAAGCAACCCAGGATTTTTATTTTTCCGAGCACATTTGCCCGAAAGTGTGACCTATAGCTAACGATTTTCAACATTTCTAAATATTCGATCTTACCGAGGATTCGAGGGTTTTTTTCGATCACATTTGGGCTTAAAGCGTGACACATAGCTCACGATTTTCAGCTTTTCTAGTCGCTCAACCACACGGAGCAATGAGGGAATTTTGTTCCTCGGAGCAGATTTCGGCGAAAGCGTGACTGTAGCTCACGATTTTTAGCTTTTCTAGTCGTTTCTGGGTTACCGAGGCAGTCCGAGGATTTTTATTTTTCGGAGCATATTTTGTCGAAAGCGTGACGATAGCTCATGATTTTCAAGATTTCTAGTCGCTCCGGGTTACCGTACCATCCGGGATTTTAATTTTCACGGCATATTTGGCCGAAAACGTGACCTATAGCTCACGATTTTCAGCTTTTCTAGTCGTTCTAAGGTTACCGGGCCAGTTTGGGGATTTTTATTTTTCGGAGCTCATTTGGCCGAAAGACTGATCTATAGCTCATGATTTTCAGCCTTTCTAGTCATTCCAGCGTTACCGGCGCAGTCGGGTATTTTTATATTCTGGAGCAGATTTGGCCGAAAACCTGACCTATAGCTCACGATTTTCAGCTTTTCTAGTCGTTGTAGGGTTACCGGGCCAGTCTGGGGATTTTTATTTTTCGGAGCACATTTGTCCGAAAGCGTTACCTATAGCTCACGATTTCCAGCTTTTCTAGTCGTGCCAGGGTTACCGGAGAATTCCGAAGATTTTTAGTTTCTCGAGGCAGATTTGGTCGAAAGCGTGACCTATAGCTCACGATTTCAGCTTTTCTGGTCGTTTCGGGGTTACCGGACCAGTCCCGGGATTTTTATTTTTCCGAGCACATTTGCCCGAAAGCGTGACCTATAGCTAACGATTTTCAACATTTCTAAATATTCCGGTCTTACCGGAGGATTCGAGGGATTTTTTCGCATCACATTTGGGCGAAAGCGTGACATATAGCTCACGATTTTCAGCTTTTCTAGTCGTTCAACTACACGGAGCAATGGGGAATTTTGTTCCTCGGAGCAGATTTCGGCGAAAGCGTGACCTGTAGCTCACGATTTTTAGCTTTTCTAGTCGTTTCTGGGTTACCGAGGCAGTCCGAGGATTTTTATTTTTCGGAGCATATTTTGTCGAAAGCGTGACCTATAGCTCATGATTTTCAGATTTCTAGTCGTTCCGGGTTACCGGCCATCCGGGATTTTTCATTTTCAAGAAGATATTTATCCGAAAACGTGACCTATAGCTCACGATTTTCACCTTTTCTAGTCGCTCTAAGGTTACCGCCGCTTTGGGGATTTTTATTTTTCGGAGCTCATTTGTCCGAAAGACTGATCTATAGCTCATGATTTTCAGCCTTTCTAGTCATTCCAAATACATCGCGAGAGTGGGTATTTTTATATTCTGGAGCAGATTTGGCCGAAAACCTGACCTATAGCTCACGATTTTCAGCTTTTCTAGTCGTTGTAGGTTACCGCCCAGTCCGGGATTTTATTTTCGAGCACATTTGGCCGAAAGCGTTACCTATAGCTCACGATTTCCAGCTTTTCTAGTCTTGCCAGGGTTACCGGAGAATTCCGAAGATTTTTAGTTTCTCGAGGCAGATTTGGTCGAAAGCGCGACCTATAGCTCACGATTTCAGCTTTTCTAGTCGTTTCAGGGTTAACGGACCAGTCCCGGGATTTTTATTTTTCCCAGCACATTTGCTCGAAAGCGTGACCTACAGCTAACGATTTTCAACATTTCTAAATACTCCGGTCTTACCGGAGGATTTGAGGGATTTTTTTTCGCATCACATTTGGGCGAAAGCGTGACATATAGCTCACGATATTCAGCTTTTCTAGTCGTTCAATAGTTACCGGAGCAGTCGGGGGAATTTTGTTCCTCGGAGCAGATTTCGGCGAAAGCGTGACATGTAGCTCACGATTTTTAGCTTTTCTAGTCATTTTTGGGTTACCGAGGCAGTCCGAGGATTTTTATTTTTCGGAGCATATTTTATCGAAAGCGTGACCTATAGCTAACGATTTTCAACATTTTTAAATATTCCGGTCATACCGGAGGATTCGAGGGATTTTTTTTCGCATCACATTTGGGCGAAAGCGTGACATATAGCTCCCAATTTTCAGCTTTTCTAGTCGTTCAACGGTTACCGGAGCAGTCAGGGGAATTTTGTTCCTCGGAGCAGATTTCGGCGAAAGCGTGACCTGTAGCTCAAGATTTTTAGCTTTTCTAGTCGTTTCCAGTGTTACCGGCGCAATCGGGTATTTTTATATTCTGGAGCATATTTGGCCGAAAGCGCGACCTATAGCTCACGATTTCAGCTTTTCTAGTCGTTGTAGGGTTACCGGACCAGTCCCGGGATTTTTATTTTTCCCAGCACATTTGCCCGAAAGCGTGACCTATAGCTAACGATTTTCAACATTTCTAAATATTCCGGTCTTACCGGAGGATTCGAGGGATTTTTTTCGCATCACATTTGGGCGAAAGCATGACATATTCACGATTTTCAGCTTTTCTAGTCGCTCAACTACCGGAGCAATGAGGGAATTTTGTTCCTGAGCAGATTTTTCACCCAGTAGCTCACGATTTTTAGCTTTTCTAGTCGCTTCGGGTTACCGAGGCAATCCGAGGATTTTATTTTTCTCAGCATATTTTGTCGAAAGCGTGACCTATAGCTCATGATTTTCGCTTTCTAGTCGTTCCGGGTTACCGCCATCCGGAATTTTAATTTTCGAGATATTTGGCCGAAAACGTGACCTATAGCTCACGATTTTCAGCTTTTAGTCGCTGTATGGTCCGCCGCTTAATTTTATTTTCAGCTTTGGATATTTTTATTATTTGAGCTAGTCATTTGGCCGAATATTCTGAGTAGATTGACCTATAGCTCACGATTTTCAGCTTTTCTAGTCGTTGTAGGGTTACCGGGCCAGTCTGGGGATTTTTATTTTTCGGAGCACATTTGGCCGAAAGCGTGACCTATAGCTCACGATTTTCAGCTTTTCTAGTCGTGCCAGGGTTACCGGAGAATTCCGAAGATTTTTAGTTTCTCGAGGCAGATTTGGTCGAAAGCGTGACCTATAGCTCACGATTTCAGCTTTTCTGGTCGTTCCGGGGTTACCGGACCAGTCCCGGGATTTTTATTTTTCCGAGCACATTTGCCCGAAAGCGTGACCTATAGCTAACGATTTTCAACATTTCTAAATATTCCGGTCTTACCGGAGGATTCGAGGATTTTTTCGATCACATTTGGGCGAAAGCGTGACATATAGCTCACGATTTTCAGCTTTTCTAGTCGTTCAACGGTTACCGGAGCAGTCGGGGGAATTTTGTTCCTCGGAGCAGATTTCGGCGAAAGCGTGACCTGTAGCTCACGATTTTTAGCTTTTCTAGTCGTTTCTGGGTTACCGAGGCAGTCCGAGGATTTTTATTTTTCGGAGCATATTTTGTCGAAAGCGTGACCTATAGCTCATGATTTTCAGCATTTCTAGTCGCTCCGGGTTACCGGCCATCCGGGATTTTAATTTTTTCGATCATATTTATCGAAACACGTGACCTATAGCTCACGATTTTCAGCTTTTCTAGTCGCTCAACAGTTACCGCCGCTTTGGGAATTTTATTTTCTGAGCTCATTTGGCCGAAAGACGTGATCTATAGCTCATGATTTTCAGCTTTTCTAGTCATTCCAAATTACACGCGCAATCGGGTATTTTATATTCTCGAGCATATTTGGCCGAAACCCGACCTATAGCTCACGATTTTCAGCTTTTCTAGTCGCTAGGGTTACCGCCATCCCGGATTTTTATTTTCCCAGCACATTTGCCGAAAGCGTGACCTATAGCTCACGATTTTCAACATTTTCTAGTCGCTGTGGTTACCATTTGGAGAATTCAAGATTTTCAGTTTCTAGAGGCAGATTTATGTTCCTGAAAGCGTGACCTATAGCTCACGATTTTAGCTTTTCTAGTCGCTTCGGGTTACCGAGGCAGTCCGAGGATTTTATTTTCCGAGCACATTTGTCCGAAAGCGTGACCTATAGCTAACGATTTTCAACATTTCTAAATATTCTAATCTTACCGCCGATTCGAGGGTTTTTTTTCGCATCACATTTGGGCGAAAGCGTGACATATAGCTCACGATTTTCAGCTTTTCTAGTCGTTCAACGGTTACCGGAGCAGTCGAGGGAATTTTGTTCCTCGGAGCAGATTTCGACGAAAGCGTGACCTGTAGCTCACGATTTTTAGCTTTTCTAGTCGTTTCTGGGTTACCGAGGCAGTCCGAGGATTTTTATTTTTCGGAGCATATTTTGTCGAAAGCGTGACCTATAGCTCATGATTTTCACCTTTTCTAGTCGTTCCGGGTTACCGCCATCCGAGGATTTTAATTTTCATCATATTTGGCCGAACACGTGACCTATAGCTCACGATTTTCAACTTTCTAGTCATTCTATGGTTACCGCGCCGCTTTGGGATTTTATTTTTCGAGCTCATTTGGCCGAAGACCGATCTATAGCTCATGATTTTCACTTTTCTAGTCATTCCAAATACACGGCCAGACCGGATATTTTATATTTTGAGCAGATTTGGCCGAAAACCTGACCTATAGCTCACGATTTTCAGCTTTTCTAGTCGTGGTCGTGGTTACGGCCAATTCAAGATTTTTGTTTCGAGGAAGATTTGGCCGAAAGCGTGACCTATAGCTCACGATTTTCAGCTTTTCTAGTCGTGCCAGGGTTACCGGAGAATTCAAGATTTTAGTTTCGAGGAAGATTTATCGAAAGCGTGACCTATAGCTCACGATTTTCAACTTTTCTAAACATTCGGTCTTATCGGGATTACCGGGCGAGCGTGACATATAGCTCATGATTTTCAGCTTTTCTAGTCGAGCACAGCAATTTTTGTTCCTGAGCAGATTTCGCAAAAGCGTGACCTATAGCTCACGATTTTGAGCTTTTCTAGTCGTGCCAGGTTACCATTTTTTGTTTCTAAATAAAGCGCGACGATAGCTAACGATTTTCAACTTTTCTAACATTCGGTCTTCTGGGAGGATTCGAGGGTTTTTTTCCAGATCACATTTGGGCGAAAGCGTGACATATAGCTCACGATTTTCAGCTTTTCTAGGCGTTCAATGGTTACCGGAGCAGTCGGGGGAATTTTGTTCCTCGGAGCAGATTTCGACGAAACCGTGACCTATAGATCACGATTTTCAGCTTTTCTATTCGTTTCTGGCTTACCGAGGCAGTCCGAGGATTTTTATTTTTCGGAGCATATTTTGTCGAAAGCGTGACCTATAGCTCATGATTTTCAGATTTCTAGTCGTTCCGGTTACCGGCCATCCGGGATTTTAATTTTCATTATATTTGTCGAACACGTGACCTATAGCTCACGATTTTCAGCTTTTCTAGTCATTCTAAGGTTACCAGCCGCTTGGGATTTTATTTTTCGAGCTCATTTGGCCGAAAGATCGATCTATAGCTCATGATTTTCAGCTCTTCTAGTCATTCCAAATACACGCAGCAATGGATATTTTATATTTTGGAGTAGATTTAGACGAAAACCTGACCTATAGCTCACGATTTTCACTTTTCTAGTCGCTGTAGGGTTACCGCCAGCCTTGGGATTTTATTTTCTGAGCACATTTGTTCAAAGCGTGACCTATAGCTCACGATTTTCAGCTTTTCTAGTCGTGCTGTGGTTACCGGAGAATTCAAGATTTTAGTTTCTCGAGGCAGATTTGTCGAAAGCGTGACCTATAGCTCACGATTTCAGCCTTTTCTAGTCGCTCGGGGTTACCGGACCATCCCGAGATTTTATTTTCCGAGCACATTTGTTCGAAAGCGTGACCTATAGCTAACGATTTTCAACATTTCTAAATATTCCGATCCTAATCGAGGATTCGAGGATTTTTTTCGATCACATTTGGGCGAAGCGTGACATAGACCCGTGATGACTAGAAATGCTGAAATCGGGAGCTATAGGTCACACTTTCGGTCAAATGTGATGCGGAAAAAAAATGCCCAGAGTCCTCCAGTATCGCCGGAATGACTAGAAAAGCGAAAAATCTTGAGCTATGGGTCACCCTTTTAGCCAAATGGGATGCGATAAAAATCCCTGGAATGCTCCGGTAACACCGGAATGTTTAGAAAAGTTGAAAATCGTTAGCTATAGGTCACTCTTTCGATCAAATGTGCTTCGAGAAATAAAATCTCGGATCGCTCCGTTACCCCGAACGATTTAGAAAAGCTGAAATCGTGAGCTATAGGTCACGCCGACCACCTCGCCCGAGAAACAAAATCGACGGAATACCCTAGAACCCGAACGACTAGAAAAGCTGAAATCGTGAGCTATATGTCACGCTTTTGGCCAAATTTGCTCCGAGAAACAAAAATCCCCGGAATGCCTTCGCCGCGCCGCTAGCCGCCGTGCACCGGAGCTTCGCCACTGATGTCCGTCGCCGTCTGCCGCCGCCGGTGAGTTGCCGTGAGCCCGCCGCCGGCCACCCTTCACCGTTCGCCGCCACGGCCGCACGCGCCTGCGTCGCCGGTCCCTCGCGCCAAGATGCATCGCTTAACGCCACCGCGCCCGCCGCCGCTTCTCGTGCGTCCGCGCCCACCGTGGCCGAGCCACTGACATGCGGGCCCGCATGTCAGCCGTGGACCACAGACCGAGCCACGCCAGCCAGCCACGCAAGCCGAGCCACGTCAGCCCTAATCCGAGGTGGCATGCTACGTCAGTGACACGTGTGTGCCACGTCAGCACCGAAACCCACTCAGAAGCCACGTCAGCATGCCACGTCACCCGTCCACGTCAGCACACCACGTCATCACCTTGTGCCACGTGTCGGCCACGTGTCCGCCATGTCGCCCCCGGCCGCCGCTATCCGCCTTGGCCGGTCGTGACTGCTTGTGAGCCGAGTCCACCGAGACCGCTTATTCCATACACCGGTTCACAAAGACAAAGGCAAATTCGATTTTCAGCCTTTTTCTTTAGATTAGATTTTCCGAGAGCCTGCTCTCCTTCGCCCCTAGTCTGATTGACCCGATTTTCCGTGAGGATTATCACATCGTGTGTACAGCCAGCAACCTCTCGCAGAGTGTAAAACTATTCGAATAGCCGTGTCCTCGGTCATGGACAATGCTCGGTGATTTCACACGAGGGGTAGACTCTTCTATAAAAACCTAGTTGGGTTAAGTTGGAAGGTGAACGGGTAGTTCACCGGAGGATCATTTCATGACTCTTGGATCATGATGGATTCATTGGGGTGAATGGTTAGTTCACCGTGGTTTGTCTCAATTCCTTTGATTATTATTTATTGTCACTTTCAAAGTCAGCTTTTTAATCTTATTACTGAATTTACTATAAATTATTGTCAGAAATTAACCTTTCAGCCATCCTTTGGTAAGCCTTGCATACTATATTGCATTTTTGTTACAAACGACTTGCTGAGTACTCTATGTACTCACGGCTTCATTCATAATTGCTCAGTTGAGGAAGAAGGACCAGATCAGCAGGAGTTTCTTGAGGGAGGATACATCTACAACTTCGCAGATTAGGACTTCACTCCCCAGTCGATTGCCTGTGGGCATGTCGAATGGCTACTACGCTTATTTCAGATTTCCGTTGCTAGTTTCTTTGAGTCTTTCAGACTATTAATTGTAAGCTTGGCCATAAGGTCGTACTCTGGTAATTATTAATAATATTTGAGATTTTTCTTATGAATCGTGATATGTTCGATATTTCATCTTTGTTTATACTGTGTGCACTAGCGTGATCCTGGACTAGTGCAGAATACACAGGAGAGTCCGGATTGGTATATTCGGGTCTCTACAAAAATTCCCCCGACTGCTTGGGTAGCCGTTGAACGACTAGAAAAGCTGAAAATCGTGAGCTATATGTCACGCTTTCGCCCAAATGTGATGCGAAAAAAATCCATCGAATCCTCCCAGAAGACCGTAATGTTTAGAAAAGTTGAAAATCGTTAGCTATAGGTCTCGCCGCAAATGTGCTCGAAAAATAAAAATCTCGACCGGTCCCAGAACCCTAACGACTAGAAAAGCTGAAATCGTGAGCTATAGGTCACGGTTTCGACCAAATCTGCCTCGAGAAACTAAAAATCTTCGGAATTCTCCGATAACTCTAGCACGACTAGAAAAGCTGAAAATCGTGAGCTATAGGTCACGCTTTCGGCCAAATGTGCTCCGAGGAACAAAATTCCCCCGACTGCTCCGGTAACCTTTGAATGACTAGAAAAGCTGAAAATCGTGAGCTATATGTCATGCTTTTGCCCAAATGTCATGCGAAAAAAATCCCTCGAATCCTCCGATAAGACCGGAATGTTTAGAAAAGTTGAAAATCGTTAGCTATAGGTCACGCTTTCGGGCAAATATGCTCGAAAATAGAAATCTCGGATCGGTCCTCAGAACCCCGAACGACTAGAAAAGCTGAAAATCGTGAGCTATATTCATGCTTTCGGCCAAATGTGCTCCAAAAAATAAAAATCCCCAGACTGGGCCGGTAACCCTACAACGACTAGAAAAGCTAAAAATCGTGAGCTATAGGTCAGTATTCGGCCAAATCTGCTCCAAAATATAAAAATACCTGCATCACTACCGGTAACGGAATGACTAGAAAGGCTGAAAATTGCGAGCTATAGGTCACGCCGCCAAATGTGCTCCGAAAATAAAATCCCTGACTAGCCCAGAACCCTACAACGACTAGAAAATCAAAATCGTGAGTCGAGGTCATGTTTTCGCCACATCTCGCCCAAAATATAAAATACCGGATCGCGCTTAACGCTGGAATGACTAGAAGAGCTGAAAATCGTGAGCTATAGATCAGTCTTTCGGCCAAATGAGCTCCTAAAAATAAAAATTCCCAAACTGGCCTGGTTACCTTAGAATGACTAGAAAAGTTGAAAATTGTGAGCTATAGGTCACGCTTGGCCAAATGTGTCGCGAAATTAAAATCACCGGACCGCCCAGAACCCCGAACGACTAGAAAAGCTGAAAATCATGAGGTATAGGTCACGCCGACAAAATATGTCCGAAAATAAAAATCCTGACCGCCTCAGAACCCGTAAACGACTAGAAAAACGGAAAATCGTGAGCTATAGGTCACGCTTTGGGCCAAATGTGCTTCAAAAATAAAACCCCCGACCGCCCCAGAACCCTACAACGACTAGAAAAGCTGGAAATTATGAGCTATAGGTCGCCGCCAAATCGCTCCAAAATATAAAATACCCGACCGCTTAACGCCGGAATGACTAGAAGAGCGTAAAATCGTGAGCTATAGATCGCCTTTTCTACCAAATGAGTTCAAAAATAAAATCCCCAAACCGGCTCGGTAACATTAGAATGACTAGAAAAGCTGAAAATCGTGAGCTATAGATTAGTCTTTCGGCCAAATTAGCTCCGAAAAATAAAAATCCCCAAACTGGCCTGGTAACCTTAGAATTACTAGAAAAGGTGAAAATCGTGAGCTATAGGTCACGTTTTTGGCCAAATGTGTCATAAAATTAAAAATCCCTGAATGGCCCAAGAACCCTGAACGACTAGAAAAGTCGAAAATCATGAGTCAGAGGTCACGCCGCAAATGTGCTCAAAAATAACAACCTCGGATCGTCCCAGAACCCCTAACGACTAGAAAAGTCGAAATCGTGAGCTATAGGTCACGCCGACCAAATCGCCTCAAGAAACAAAAATCTTCGAATTCTCCGCAAACCCGGCACGACTAGAAAACCGAAAATCGTGAGCTATAGGTCACGCCGCCAAATGTGCTCAAAAATAAAATCACTGATCGTCCCAGAACCCTACAACGACTAGAAAAGCTGAAAATCGTGAGCTATAGGTCGTTTTCGCCAAATCGCACCAAAATATAAAAATACCCGATCGCTACCGATAACGCCGAATGACTAGAAGAGCCGAAAATCGTGAGCTATAGATCGCCTTTTCGCCAAATGAGCTCTCAAAATAAAATCCCAAACCGGCCCGGTAACCTTAGAATGACTAGAAAGTCAAAATCGTGAGCTATAGGTCACGCTTTTGCCAAATGTGTCATGAAATTAAAATCCTTGACCGCCCTGAAAACTCGGAACGACTAGAAAAGTCGAAAATCATGAGCTATAGGTCACGCCAAATAATATGCTCAAAAAATAAAAACTCGACCGCCTTCAGAACCCGTAAACGAATAGAAAAGTCAAAATCGTGAGCTACGTGTCACGCCACAAATCGCCCGAGGTACAAAATTTCGATCGCCTTTAAACTATTGAACGCCTAGAAAAGCTGAAAATCGTGAGCTATATGTCACGCCGCCTGATGTGATGCGAAAAATCCTCGAATACTCCCAGAAGACCGAATGTTTAGAAAAGTTGAAAATCGTTAGCTATAGGTCACGCCGCAAATGTGCTCGTAAATATAAAAATCACCGATCGCCCCAGAACCCTACAACGACTAGAAAAGCTGAAAATCGTGAGCTATAGGTCGCCACCAAATCTACCTCGAGAAACAAAAATCTTCGAATTCTCCAGAACCCGGCACGACTAGAAAAGTCAAAATCGTGAGCTATAGGTCACGCCGCCAAATGTGCTCAAAATAAAATCACCGATCGTCCCGATAACCCTACAACGACTAGAAAAGCTGAAAATCGTGAGCTATAGGTCGCTTTCGCCAAATCTGCTCCAAAATATAAAATACCCGATCGCTACCGCAGAACGCCGGAATGACTAGAAGAGCTGAAAATCGTGAGCTATAGATCGCCTTTCGCCAAATGAGCTCCAAAATAAAATCCCCAAACCGGCCTCGTAACCTTAGAATGACTAGAAAAGTCAAAATCGTGAGCTATAGGTCACGCTTGGCCAAATGTGCGCGAAATTAAAATCCCTGACCGCCCCAAACTCTGAACGACTAGAAAAGCTGAAAATCATGAGCTATAGGTCACGCTCAAATAATATGCTCCAAAAATAAAATCCCTGACCGCCTTTAGAACCCGTAAACGAATAGAAAAGCTGAAAATCGTGAGCTACTGTGTCACGCCGCGAAATCGCCCGAGGTACAAAATTCTCGACGCGCCCGCAGAACCATTGAACGCCTAGAAAAGCTGAAAATCGTGAGCTATATGTCACGCCGCCCGATGTGATGCGAAAAATCCTCGAATACTCCCAGAAGACCGAATGTTTAGAAAAGTTGAAAATCGTTACCTATAGGTCACGCCGGGCAAATGTGCTCGGAAATATAAAATCCCTGACCGCCCTAGAACCCTACAACGACTAGAAAAGCTGAAAATCGTGAGCTATAGGTCAAGCCACCAACCGCCTCGAGAAACAAAAATCTTCGAATTTTCCGGTAACCCCGCACGACTAGAAAAGTCGAAAATCGTGAGCTATAGGTCACGCCGCCAAATGTGCTCAAAAATAAAATCACCAGATCGTCCCGATAACCCTACAACGACTAGAAAAGCCGAAAATCGTGAGCTATAGGTCGCTTTTCGGCCAACCGCCCAAAATATAAAAATACCCGACTGCGCCGGTAACGCTGGAATGACTAGAAGAGCTGAAAATCGTGAGCTATAGATCAGTCTTTCGGCCAAATGAGCTCCGAAAAATAAAATCCCCAAACTGGCCTGGTAACCTTAGAATGACTAGAAAAGCTGAAAATCGTGAGCTATAGGTCACGTTTTTGGCCAAATGTGCTGCGAAAATTAAAAATCCCCGGACTGGCCCGGTAAACTCGGAACGACTAGAAAAGCTGAAAATCATGAGCTATAGGTCACGCCAAATAATATGTTCAAAAATAAAAATCCCTGACTGCCTCGGTAACCCAAAACGAATAGAAAAGTCAAAATCGTGAGCTACGTGTCACGCCGCCGAATCGCCCGAGGTACAAAATTCTCGATCGCCTTGGTAACCATTGAACGCCTAGAAAAGCTGAAAATCGTGAGCTATATGTCACGCCGCCCGATGTGATGCGAAAAATCCTCGAATACTCCTAGAAGACCGAATGTTTAGAAAAGTTGAAAATCGTTAGCTATAGGTCACGCCGGGCAAATGTGCTCGAAATATAAAAATCCCTGACCGCCCTAGAACCCTACAACGACTAGAAAAGCCGAAAATCGTGAGCTATAGGTCGCCACCAAATCGCCTCGAGAAACAAAAATCTTCGAATTCTCCCAGAACCCCGGCACGACTAGAAAAGCTGAAAATCGTGAGCTATAGGTCACGCCGCCAAATGTGCTCAAAAATAAAATCACCGTGATCGTCCCCGATAACCCTACAACGACTAGAAAAGCTGAAAATCGTGAGCTATAGGTCGCTTTTCGCCAAATCGCCCAAAATATAAAATACCCGATCGCTACGTGTGAACGCTGAATGACTAGAAGAGCTGAAAATCGTGAGCTATAGATCGCCTTTCTACCAAATGAGTTCAAAAATAAAATCCCCAAACCGGCCCGGTAACCTTAGAATGACTAGAAAAGCTGAAGATCGTGAGCTATAGGTCACGCTTTTGCCAAATGTGGCGAAAATTAAAATCCCTGACCGCCCTAGAACTCTGAACGACTAGAAAAGTCGAAAATCATGAGCTATAGGTCACGCCAAATAATATGCTCAAAATAAAAATCCCGGACCGCCTTTGAACCCAAAACGAATAGAAAAGCCGAAAATCGTGAGCTACGTGTCACGTCAACAAATCGCCCGAGGTACAAAATTCCCTCGATCGCCTTGCAAACTATTGAACGCCTAGAAAAGCTGAAAATCGTGAGCTATATGTCACGCCGCCCGATGTGATGCGAAAAAATCCTCGAATACTCGCTAGACCGAATGTTTAGAATAGTTGAAAATCGTTAGCTATAGGTCACGCCGCAAATGTGCTCGGAAATATAAAAATCCCTGTGATCGCCCTAGAACCCCACAACGACTAGAAAAGCTGAAAATCGTGAGCTATAGGTCGTTTTCACCAAATCGCCGAGAAACAAAAAATCTTCGAATTCTCCCAGAACCCGGCACGACTAGAAAAGTCGAAAATCGTGAGCTATAGGTCACGCTTTCGGCCAAATGTGCTCTGAAAAATAAAAATCATCAGACTGTCCCGATAACCCTACAACGACTAGAAAAGCTGAAAATCGTGAGCTATAGGTTAGGTTTTCGGCCAAATCTGCTCCAAAATATAAAAATACCCGACTGCGCCGGTAACGCTGGAATGACTAGAAGAGCTGAAAATCGTGAGCTATAGATCAGTCTTTCGGCCAAATGAGCTCCGAAAAATAAAATCCCAAACCGCCCGGTAACCTTAGAATGACTAGAAAAGTCGAAAATCGTGAGCTATAGGTCACGCTGGCCAAATGTGTCGCGAAAATTAAAATCCCTGATCGCCCGTAAACTCGAACGACTAGAAAAGTCGAAAATCATGAGCTATAGGTCACGCTTTCGAAATAATATGCTCCGAATAATAAAAATCCCCGGACTGCCTCGGTAACCTAGAAACGAATAGAAAAGCCGAAAATCGTGAGCTACTGTCACGCCACCGAAATCGCCCGAGGTACAAAATTCTCGATCGCCTTGAACCATTGAACGCTTAGAAAGCTGAAAATCGTGAGCTATATGTCACGCCGCCCGCATGTGATGCTAAAAATCCTCGAATACTCCCAGAAGACCGAATGTTTAGAAAAGTTGAAAATCGTTAGCTAAGGTCACGCCGGCAAATGTGCTCGGAATATAAAAATCCCCAGATCGCCCAGAACCCTACAACGACTAGAAAAGCTGAAAATCGTGAGCTATAGGTCAGGTTTTCGACCAAATCTGCCTCGAGAAACAAAAAATCTTCGGAATTCTCCGGTAACCCTGGCACGACTAGAAAAGCTGAAAATCGTGAGCTATAGGTCACGCTTTCGGCCAAATGTGCTCTGAAAAATAAAAATCACCAGACTGTCCCGATAACCCTACAACGACTAGAAAAGCTGAAAATCGTGAGCTATAGGTCAGGTTTTCGGCCAAATCTGCTCCAAAATATAAAAATACCCGACTGCGCCGGTAACGCTGGAATGACTAGAAGAGCTGAAAATCGTGAGCTATAGATCGCTTTTCTACCAAATGAGTTCAAAAATAAAATCCCAAACCGCCCGGTAACCTTAGAATGACTAGAAAAGTCGAAAATCGTGAGTTATAGGTCACGCTGGCCAAACGTCTCGTGAAAATTAAAATCCCTGACCGCCCGGTAAACTCTGAACGACTAGAAAAGTCGAAAATCATGAGCTATAGGTCACGCCGAAAAACGCGTTCAAAAATAAAAATCGCTTGATTGCCTCGAACCCAAAACGAATAGAAAAACTGAAAATCGTGAGCTATAGGTCACGCTTTCGCCGAAATCTGCTCCGAGGAACAAAATTCCCTCGACTGCTCCGGTACCATTGAACGCCTAGAAAATCTGAAAATCGTGAGCTATATGTCACGCTTTCGCCCGCATGTGATGCGAAAAATCCTCGAATCCTCCCAGAAGACCGAATGTTTAGAAAAGTTGAAAATCGTTAGCTATAGGTCAAGCTTTCAGCAAATGTGCTCGGAAATATAAAATCCTTGACCGGGTCCAGAACCCTGCAACCACTAGAAAAGCTGAAATCGTGAGCTATAGGTCACGCCACCAAATCGCCGAGAAACGTAAAATCTTCGAATTCTCCTAACCCCGGCACGACTAGAAAAGCTGAAAATCGTGAGCTATAGGTCACGCCGCCAAATGTGCTCAAAAATAAAATCACCAGACCGTCCCAGAACCCTACAACGACTAGAAAAGCTGAAAATCGTGAGCTATAGGTCGTTTTCGCCAACCGCTCCAAAATATAAAAATACCCGATCGCTACCGATAACGCCGAATGACTAGAAGAGCTGAAAATCGTGAGCTATAGATCGCCTTTTCGGCCAAATGAGCTCAAAATAAAATCCCCAAACCGGCCCGGTAACCTTAGAATGACTAGAAAAGTCGAAAATCGTGAGCTATAGGTCACGCTGGCCAAATGTGCGGCAAAATTAAAATCCCTGACCGCCCGGTGAACTCTAACGACTAGAAAAGCCGAAAATCATGAGCTATAGGTCACGCCGAAAAACATGCTCAAAAATTAAAATCGCTTGGACCGCCTTTAACCCGTAAACGAATAGAAAAGTCAAAATCGTGAGCTATAGGTCACGCCACCGAAATCGCCCGAGGAACTAAATTCTCGATCGCCTCCGGAACTATTGAACGCTTAGAAAAGCTGAAAATCGTGAGCTATATGTCACGCCGCCCGCATGTGATGCCAAAAATCCTCGAATCCTCCCAGAAGACCGAATGTTTAGAAAAGTTGAAAATCGTTAGCTATAGGTCACGCCGCAAATGTGCTCGGAAATATAAAAATTTTGGACCGGTCCGACAACCCCGAACGACTAGAAAAGCTAAAATCGTGAGCTATAGGTCACGCCACCAAATCACCGAGAAACAAAAATATTCGAAATTCTCCCAACCCCGGCACGACTAGAAAAGTCCGAAAATCGTGAGCTATAGGTCACACTTTCGCCAAATGTGCTCAAAATAAAATCACCAGATCGTCCCTAAGAACCCTACAACGACTAGAAAAGCTGAAAATCGTGAGCTATAGGTCGTTTTCGGCCAAATCGCCCAAAATATAAAAATACCCGATCGCTACCGATAACGCCGAATGACTAGAAGAGCTGAAAATCGTGAGCTATAGATCGCCTTTTCTACCAAATGAGCTCAAAATAAAATCCCCAAACCGCCTCGGTAACCTTAGAATGACTAGAAAAGTCGAAAATCGTGAGCTATAGGTCACGCTGGCCAAATGTGCGGCAAAATTAAAATCCCTGACCGCCCGTAGAACTCTAACGACTAGAAAAGCCGAAAATCATGAGCTATAGGTCATGCTTTCAAAAATATGTTCAAAAATTAAAATCGCTTGACCGACTCGAACCCGTAAACGAATAGAAAAGTCGAAAATCGTGAGCTATAGGTCACGCCACCAAATCGCCCGAGGAACAAAATTCTCCGACCGCCTCCCAGAACCATTGAATGCCTAGAAAAGCTAAAATCGTGAGCTATATGTCACGCCGCAGATGTGATGCGAAAAAATCCTCAAATCCTCCCAGAAGACCGAATGTTTAGAAAAGTTGAAAATCGTTAGCTATTGGTCACGCCGCAAAATGTGCTCGAAATATAATGTCGGGACCCCGATTACCAACCGGACCCTCAGGTATTACAAAGACTAGTCCCGCATCAAAGCTAGTGCAATACAAGCTAAACAAAGGATGAATACATTACCAAAGACTAATATTACAATATTATAAAGAGTACCGACCAAAGGTCTTACAACACAAACGAGGTTTCGGACCTCACAAATAAACATAAACACAGCTGAAGCAAATAACTTGATAAAGACCCATCAATACGCCACAGTGCAATTGATCGGGAGCGACCTAAACGTCTGAAATCCTTCATCAAATCCAACCGCAGAGTAGTCGAAGCCTCCTTCTTGAACTTCATACTCCTCTCGAGATATATATTTTATGTAGCATATGAGTACATAAAGTACTCGCAAGTCTTGGGAAAATGCAATAGATGCAAGGTTTAACAAAGAGGGCTATATGGCTCTTTTGCACAAAGCGACATTTAATTTCCAATACCAAAACTATTTTTGAAAGCTTACGCTTAACTCGAAATATTTACTCTAGCTAAAACCATTAAGCATTTTTAATCATAAAGATTCTACCACCAAGTTTGATATTACGGGTTCCAACCACCCACACTGGTTCCAACCACCAGGACAATTTCCCCGAGAGTTCTATCCAGTCTCGGAATCCCAAGACTAAAAAAAAAATCTACCATGTGAAAGCATTCCTTGCCCGCCCTTGACCGTGGGCACGGTTATTCGAATAGTTTTACACTCGCAGAGGTTGTACACTTTACCCACAAGAGACAAGTTATCTTAATAGTCAGCATGCTTCCTTAGGCATGAGACCCAGATAATTCATCACAAAGCCTTTACCTTACTCTAGTCTAGCTAGACACCACCCACCGAGGTTTCACCGTCAAGGGTTAACCACCCGCATGTAAGCCCCTCTGCGCCGTGTATGAGTACAAGAATCTCGTCCTCACCGTGAATAACCAGTAACCCTGGTATCCACTTTCCACTAGTGGTACCTAAACTAGTCTATTATAAGTTAATCGCCTAGGTCGCACCCATATAGACATGTGGTTGTACGGAGTGCTCGGGATCGACAAACACAAGAGTCGGTCCTTAATTGACTAGGGCGAACATACACTTTTCAAGATCTCGTACAACCGCACCAATCCAAACCAACCATCCGCCCCGCCTAAACAATTTTCACAATTGCTTTTATTTCACAAGAACCGTGGCAACACCAATTGCCACCACATCCGAACAAAAGAATATATCACCGAAATGTAATTACCATTCCAAGGTTACTAAAGTTATAAAGCATGTCTAAGCATCTTACTACCGATACAACAATTATCAAAGAATTTGTAATAATCTCAATAATGAGACAAAGGAAACTTAGGGTGTCAAAGGTACATGGTTGTCAATGTCAAATGAGGGCATAACAATCATCTGCTTAACTATTACTTCTACAACAAATTATCATTTTATGTAACATAGCAATGCATTAACTTTTAAAATAATTTAAAACATTTCTCAAACGTAGGTTCAAGATGATCAAAGGAGACTTGCCTTCGTGGTGAATTCTGTTTCTTGTTATGCTCGCGAACTCTTCGACTGATCGGATTCTACGCAAAACGAGAACACAAAGGACAAATAAATACAAATAAAAGTACAGATTTTATAATAATATTACTGGAATGAAGTTTATAAATTTAGATGTATTTAGGAGGAAGTTTCAATGGAATCGAGTTCAAACGAGGGAGAAAGGGTATTTGAAATTTGAAACTTGAATTTCAAAATATCAAATAAATTTCAAAAATTTGAAAGAATGGCAGAAATGTAAAGATTGGAATTTTGATGAATTTAGAAATTTGAACGGACTCAATCGGAGTTAGGATGAAAAGTTATGGCCTCGGAAGATTTAAATCAAAGGAAAAAGAAAACTACGAGTTTGCCCTCAAAGCGATACGACCACGTTAAGATGTACGACCACGGAGATTACGACCACGGCAAAAGCTACGACCACGTTGAAACGGTCGTGGCTTCGACCACGAGAATTTTACGACCACCGTGGAGCTTTCGACCACGAGACCGGCCACGACTACGAGGAGGTTACGACCACGCTTAGAGTTTTCGACGCGACAAAGGATTTACGATCACAGCCTTGGGCATCTACGACTACCGATCATGATGACATGTGGTTGCTTTCGACCACGGAGTGGTCTTTCGACCACGGGACAGACACGACACGAGAGAGCTACGACTACGTAGCTTCGACTACTGAAGGACGCCACGACTATGGGATAGTCTCCCACCACGCCCACCGTGGAGTTTCGGCAATGTATGTCTCCGACTACGGCCAGGAGGTTTCGACCACGGTGCCGCCCACGACCGGCCGGGCGATCGTGCTGTGGAACTCACGGCCCTCCGTGGTCTCATGACAGAGTCCGTGGACCGGTGGAGGCCTGAGAAGGGTCTAAAATGATCGAAGCTACTTGGGAACTCAATGACACATGGAGGCTCACCGAGGAGGGTCGAAGGTGGTCTACGGCGACGAGGCGGTGGTGAGAGCTCTAGCCGCCGGGCGATCGGGCTCCGGCAGCAGAGAGGCGTAGTCGAGGGGCGAGGGGCTTCATGGGACGTGGGGAAGCCGAGGGTGGTGACGGCGAGGTGCGGCACGGCCCGGCAAGGGCGATTCCTCACGGAGGTCGAGGCGGCGGCGGCAAGAAGGGTGCACGTGTCGTGGTGGTGGAGAGGCCGGAGTGAGAGAAGTGGGGAAAAGGTGGAGGAGAATGATGATGCTCGTGGAGGGTCTTTATAGGGACGAGAGGGAGGGAGTCGGTGGCGGTTTGTCGCGGAGTGGGGAGGTGGTCGGCGGTTTACGAGCGGTTTTGGGGAACCGTGGAGAAGGGAGAGGGGCATGGGCGCGAGTGACGATCGCTTTGGGAGAAGAAGAGGGAAGGTGGCCGAGAGAAAGGCCGGGTGGCGGGCGGTTATGGGCGGTTGCGTGAGGGAGCGACGACCACGCGAGGAAGACGGAATCGATCGGTGGGGACCGCACAGAGAGAGAAAGAAAAGTGATTTTCCGAAAAATAGTTTTAGTAAATGACAATTGCGTAAACTTCATTAAGCCTCGAATAAAATTACTTCTAAAAATTCTAGAAAAATTTCATATAAGTTTCGGACACATTTTGAACATAAATAAAATATTTCCAAGATATTTTGATGATATAGTTTTATTTTAAATTCCTTTTAATTCCAAATTTTGATTTTAAACTCGAAAACTTCGTAAAATTCAATAAGATCCAAATATTTTAAAATAATTAATTTCAATTTAAATTTTTCAAGATTTGCAAATTTTGGGATGTTACAAACCTACCCCTTAGGATGAATCTCGCCCCGAGATTCGATGGACTGAAAAAAGTTCGGAAACTCGATCTCGATCTTCTTCAGGCCCCAAGTTGCTTCGACTCTGAATGATTACTCCACCGAACTTTACGTAATTTGATGCTCTTGCTTCGGTTCGACGCTCGCTCATCCAAAATTTTGACCGAAACTCGATATGTTAGGTCCTCTTCAAAGTCACTTCTTCTAAAGGCATTTGTTCTTCCGTACTGAGACATTTTTTAACCGTGACACATGAAAGACGTCAGGCACATTCGACAACCGAGGTGGGAGATTTAGGTGGTAAGCAACTTCTCCCTTTGGCTAGAACAGAATGGTCCAATAAATCTTGAGCAAGTTTCCCAAGAACAATCGAAACGACGCACCCTTGAGAGGTGAAACTTTCAAATACACATGATCTCCGTGTATAAATTCTAAAGCTCTTCTACGATTGTCTCATGTAGCTTTTCTCGCCTTGTTTGTGTCCGTTTTAACTGCCTTGAACCAATGAACTTGCTCTTCGCTTGTTTCAATACATCGTGTCCAAATACTTGTCCTTCTCCTGCTTTCTTTCCAATACAATGGTGTTCTCGTGATTTTCTCAGCAGATGAGTTCAAACGGAGACATTTGTAAGCTTGATTGATAGTCGTTGTTATAAGAGAATTTCGATATGGCAAATTTTGATCCCGCTAGCTTTATTTGCTAAAACACAAGCCCTCAAAGATGTCTTCCAATATTTGATTTACTCTTTCCGCTTGTCCATCGACCGTGGATGATATGTCAGATCGAAATTCAAGTTTGTCCCCAAGAGCTCATGCACCGCCGTAATCTTGATGTGAATTGTGTTCCTCGATCCGACACGATTTTCTTTGGGACTCCATGTAAACAAACTATTCTTGACATGTATAACTCATGAGTTTATCTCCGCAGTAAGTGGTCTTCACGGTATAAAGTGTGCAACTTTGTTAGTCGGTCCACAATAACCCAAATTGAGTCATATCCCCGACTTGGTCCTTGGCAATCCTGTTATGAAATCCATACCAATTTCTTCCCATTTCCATTCGTGTATTTGTAAAGGTTGCGAGAAGTCCAAAGAGGTCTCGATGTTCAGCTTTGACTCACGGCACACATCACACAAGGCTACATATTCAGCAATTTCCTTTCATACTTGACCACCAAGATCTTTCTTTGAGATCTTGATACATTTTCGTGCTTCCGGTGAATTGAGTATCCGCACTGTGAGCTTCCTTCAGATTAGTTCTTTATTTCTTCCTTTCTGCACAAGAATTTTTTTCCAAACCAAAGGATACCTTCTTCATCTTCTCAAAAATTTGGTGCTTTACCCTTTTCATATTCTCTTTGATTTCTTTGACATAACTATCTTCTTTGGGCTTCCTTTATCCGGTTTTCCAAAATTGGTTGAATCTCCAAAGTAGCTAGGAATCCTTCCTCCACTACTTTTAAGTTGAGTCACCAAATTCTTCATGAAGTGCAGTCGATCGTCCTTGATCATCGAGTATTGCAATAGCTTTTTCGCTCAAGGCGCCGCCTACTACATTAGCCTTTCCGGATGGTAATGAATTCCCACATCATAATCCTTTATTAACTCCAACCATCTTCTCTGCCTCAGACAGGTCGTTGAGGAAAATATACTTCAAACTCTTGTGATCCGTATAAATTTCACAACGGTTGTCGATTAAATAATGCCTCCAGTATTTTTAGAGCATGCACAACAAATAGCCTAGCTCTAAATCATGGGTTGGGTAGTTCGCTCATGCGCGCAATTGCCTTGAAGCATAAGCTACCACTCTTCCTTCTTGCATCGTAACACGCCCTAGACCTTGTCCGGATGCATCGCATACTTCAAAATCCTTCCCGATATCCGAAGAGTCAATACCGTGCGTGGTTAACCTCTTCTTCACTCTTGAAACCGCTCACATGATTTACTCCATTCAAACTTTTCTTTCTTTAGTAATTGGGTGAGTGGTCCGCTAGCTTGGAGAATCCTTCTATGAAGCGACGGTAATAACCGCCTAATCCCGTAAAACTTCGATCTCGCCATCGACTTGGGTTGTGTCCGCCATACATCCGCACTTTCTCGTGATCTACAGACACTCCTCCCGCTGATATCACATGACCCAAGAAATCTACTTTCTTTAACCGTAACTCACACTTGTCGAACTTGGCATACACCGGTGTTCTCTGAGTTTTTCCAATACTATTCTCAGATGTTGGGCATGTTCTTCTTCATTTCGAGAATAAATTAGAATGTCATCAATGAACACGACGACAAACTTATCCAAATATTCCATAAACACTTTATTCATCGATTCATAAAATATGCAGAGCATTGGTCAAACCAAAGGACATCAGATACTCAGATAATCCATAACGAGTAGCAAATGCTGCTTTTGGTATATCCTCCTGGCCCGATCTTCATTTGATGATATCCCGATCAAGATCAATCTTGGAAAAGACACATGATCCTTTTAACCGATCAAATAAGTCATCTATCCCGGTAGAGGGTACTTGTTCTGATTGTTGCATCATTCAATGCTCGTAATCCACACACATACGTAGACTGCCATCCTTTTTCTTCACTAGAAGTACTGGTGCTCCCCATGGTGAAGAACTTGGTCTGACAAATCCTTTTTCTTGTAGTTCTTCGATCCGCTTTGACTTCGCTAGATCATTGCGCACATCCGATAGGGTCTCTTGAAATTGGGCTGCTCCGGTACCATTAATAACAAATTCAACTTCTATCCGTGGCAATCCCAAATCTTCGTGAAATATATCCGGGTATTCTTTACTATAGGGACTTTTTCCACGCTTATTCTCTTCAAGCTATTCAACTCACATCCATTCCTTGAGGATAAACCCGCTTGCACTCTATTTGGATTCCTTCAGAGTTGGTAAGAGTAATAGCACTGGTTGGCACAATCTATCTGCCCTTTATACTTGGTTAACCAATCCATTCCAAGTATCACATCTAGACTATTGGAGTCTATTATAATAAGATCCGCTAGGAACTTAACTCCATTTATATCTACTGTTGCTCTAGGCGCACCGTGTTAGTCCTCATTTCCTTCCTTGATTGGACTAGCATACTATTCCTTAACAATTGAGCATTCAAATTGTTTCTTTCAGCAAACTTTGGAAATAAATGAATGCTAAGCCCGTAATCAAATAATACCGAGGCGGTGCATCGAGTTGACAAGGAACTTACCCGTAACTACCTCCGTGCTTCCTCGTCGCCCATGCTGAACATGGTTGACATGTCCCCTGCTTAACACTTGTGGAGTCCTTGTTGCTTGCGGTGTTCCACGGACTTGTCCTGCTGGTGGGGCTCTCACCGAGTAGTCCCTGTGTTGAAGCGGACAGAGTCATCATGGCGTTCATGACAATTGTTGGCGAATGCCCCATGTTCTGCGCTGAAGATCGAATTCCGCTGCAGCCTTGTTTTGTTGTGCTTGACCTCCGCTGATTGGTCGTGGAGCTCGTGGTATTGGGCGAGGTCCATCGGTTGGTGTCCTCGCACACTTGGCATAGAAGGCCCAAAAGTGTGGCTGATTTGGACGGTGGCGAGTGTTATTGGCACCGTGCGTGCTCGAAATTTCTCTTCTGACTTCGTAACTCATGCGTTGGGCATCTTCTTGATGATAGCTTTGTTCACCATGTGCCGGAAAGTTGGATAATCATTAGACACTAATCGCACCTTGAGATTGGGATCCAGCCCTTGCATGAATCTCCAAATTTTTGCCGCATCGCTGCAACATCCTCTCAAGCATATCTCGCCGCTTGGTAATTTGTTCAGACACTCAATACCGAGGTTTCCTTGTCGCAACTTATAGAATTCCATCCTTTTCATTTCCATGATTCCAAGAGGAATATGTGCAAGACGGAATGCTTCTTCAAACTCAAATTTAAGTGATATCTTGTGCATTCTCGTGAGCAAAGACAATAGTTTTCCCACCAATTAGTCGCAATTCCTTTCACCGTGAGCGCATACAACACTTTTTCATTTATTGCATTGTGCCAAATTCAGCTTCCTTTCAACATCCTTGATCCAATACCGCCCATCGGCCCATCGATCCATCGAAAGTTGGGGACGAGTTCTCATAAACTCCCCGCCTTGATTATGGTGCTTGATTGGGTGCTCATGAATTTGCCGGACTTGGTTTTGGGCTAAGGCTTGGAGCAACTGCAATGCATGGCCATCATCTGCTCCATTAGGAGCTTGAACTCAAGGGGTGGAATTGGATTACCGCCTGGTCGAGCATTAACATTCGGTCAGCACGCACTGCTCCTTGTGTTCACCATCTTCGTGGTAACTGGGTTAGCAAAAGGAAAGAGGGAGTAGCATAGGTAAGAGATTAGGGGAGACTAAACCACATCCCAAACCAACACACAAGGAAAACACGTATAACAAATTGAAAGAAAACTTGTTTTGAATTCAAATTAAATTTTAAAGGAAATGGTCGTACCATTGTGTGCACAAGTGCTTGGTACACCCACCCCACACACTAGAATTAAATACAAATCGCTCTAAGGAATTAAACATTAAATTGGGTACCACTGTCTCAGAACTACTTGTCCTCCTTGAAGACAAGCTCCTCCGGATCCTCCTCCTGATCCTCCTCTCGATCCTCCTCTAGGATACCCATGTGACGCAGCTTACAACCACACTGGGCGGTTGCAAGAAGCACGGAGTGGAGATGGTCACTACCGCCGGAGGCAATAGACCGAGAGCAGAACGGAGCGAGAGACCGCGGCCTCTTGCTAGAGTCTCCGGCGTCGGCGTCGGGCAAGACTAGGACGCCGCACACTCTCTGCGCTACCGTGAGTAAGGTACGGGTCCCGGCGACGAGTCGGAGCTTGGTTGTTGGGGACGCATACCGGTACCGTGAAGATGGCGTAGTCGTGGAGACCGCCGTCTCGCTCGGGTCGCCCTTACCAAACTCGCCGCTGGCTCGATAAGCCGAGCACGGAGAGTGCTCAATGTCGTAGCCGGAAGTGAGAAGCATCCGTCGCCCATCTCCTCCAAAGCGCCGGGCGAGGTGGTCGCCATCGCCGAGTGAGCCGAACTCGATGTGAAAGGCGGGATCGCCCACGGCGATTCGGGTCATGGATGACTCGCCCCGCACAAGTGGATGAAAAGAAACAAGAAGGCGATCGCCGCAGAATCCGGTAAACCCGACACGCACTGCTTATGGCCTGACGAGCTGCATCCTGAGTGGCGTCCGAACGATCAGTCCGAGGATGATCAATGGGGTATCTATGGATTCAATTCTTCCCGCATACTGTGAATACCTCCATTGTCCAAGAATCTCGATCCAATATCCGGACTTTCCGCCTCTCAAGATAGGCGGTAGACTAACTTCGTGCATCGCATTAGTTGGCAAGAAGCTCAACAAATGCACCCTCGGCCTCAAGATGGGAGATGTAGTCCCACCTAATCATGAGATAGAGCCACCATCTACAAATTTTGAAAAGATAGAGAAGTTTAGTAAACAATTTTGGGTAAGTGATTATAAATAGAATAGAGATAAAGAAGTATAGAAATATTTTCTAAAATATATATTTTTAATAAATATAGGTCCTTAAGGCTTTTGCCATTCTAAATTAGGTCACGCCCTATAGTCAACATTGGCTCGACACTATCTCATCCGGGACCCCTGACACCAACCGACCCTCCGGTATTACAAAGACTAGTCCCGCATCAAAGCTAGTGCACACGCTAAACAAAGGATGAATACATTGCCAAAGACTAATATTACAATATTATAAAGAGTACCGACCAAAGGTCTTACAACACAAACGAGGTTTCGGACCTCACAAATAAACATAAACACAAATGGAAGCAAATAAACTTGATAAAGACCCATCAATACGCCACGTGCAATTGATCGGGAGCGACCTAAACGTCTGAAATCCTTCATCAATCCAACCGCAGAGTAGTCGAAGCCTCCTTCTTGAACTTCATACTCCTCCGAGATATATATTTTATGTAGCATATGAGTACATAAAGTACTCCGCAAGTCTTGGGAAAATGCAATAGATGCAAGGTTTAACAAAGAGGGCTATATGGCTCTTTTGCACAAAGCGACATTTAATTTCCAATACCAAAACTATTTTTGAAAGCGAGCTTAACTGAAATATTTACTCTAGCTAAAACCATTAAGCATTTTTAATCATAAAGATTCTACCACCAAGTTTGATATTACGGTTCCAACCACCCACACCGGTTCCAACCACTGTGACAATTTCCCGAGAGTTCTATCCAGCCTCTAATCCCAAGACTAAAAAAAATCTACCATGTGAAAGCATTCCTTGCTCCGCCTTGACCGTGGGCACGGCTATTCTAATAGTTTTACACTGCAGAGGTTGTACACTTTACCCACAAGAGACAAGTTATCTTAATAGTCAGATGCTTCCTTAGGCATGAGACCCGTGATAATTCATCACAAAGCCTTTACCTTACTCTAGTCTAGCTAGACACCACCACCGAGGTTTCACCGTCAAGGGTTAACCACCCGCATGTAAGCCCCTCTTGCGCCGTATGAGTACAAGAATCTCGTCCTCACCGTGAATAACCAAGAACCTCGGTATCCACTTTCCACTAGTGGTACCTAAACTAGTCTATTATAAGTTAATCACCTAGGTCGCACTCCATATAGACATGTGGTTGTACCTAGTGCTCGATCGACAAACACAAGAGTCGGTCCTTAATTGACTAGGGCGGAACATACACTTTTCAAGATCTCGTACAACCGCACCAATCCAAACCAACCATCCGCCCCGCCTAAACAATTTTCACAATTGCTTTATTTCATAAGAACCGTGGCAACACCAATTGCCACTCACATCCGAACAAAAGAATATATCATCGAAATGTAATTACCATTCCAAGGTTACTAAAGTTATAAAGCATGTCTAAGCATCTTACTACCGATACAACAATTATCAAAGAATTTGTAATAATCTCAATAATGAGACAAAGGAAACTTAGGGTGTCAAAGGTACATGGTTGTCAATGTCAAATGAAGGCATAACAATCATCTGCTTAACTATTACTTCTACAATGTAAATTATCATTTTATGTAACATAGCAATGCATTAACTTTTAAAATAATTTAAAAACATTTCTCAAACGTAGGTTCAAGATGATCAAAGGAGACTTGCTTCGTGGTGAATTCTCGCTTTGTTATGCTCGCGAACCTTCACTGCATCGATTCTACGCCAAGAAAACGAGAACACAAAGGACAAATAAATACAAATAAAAGTACAGATTTTATAATAATATTACTGGAATGAAGTTTATAAATTTAGATGTATTTAGAGGAAGTTTCAATGGAATCGAGTTCAAACGAGGGAGAAAGGGTATTTGAAATTTGAAACTTGAATTTCAAAATATCAAATAAATTTCAAAAATTTGAAAGAATGGCAGAAATGTAAAGATTGGAATTTTGATGAATTTAGAAATTTGAACGGACTCAATCGGAGTTAGGATGAAAAGTTATGGCCCCGGAAGATTTAAATCAAAGGAAAAAGAAAACTACGAGTTTGCCCTCAGCGACACGCACCACGCTAAGATGTACGACCACTTACGGAGATTACGACCACGGCAAAAGCTACGACCACGTTGAAACGGTCGGCTTCACCACGGAGAATTTTACGACCACCGTGGAGCTTTCACCACGTGAGACGCTTACGATCACGAGGAGGTTACGACCACGCTTAGAGTTTTCGATCGCGACAAGGATTTACGATCACGCCTTTGGGCATCTACGACCACCGATCATGATGACATGTGGTTGCTTTCGACACGGAGTGGTCTTTCGACCACGGGACAGACACGACACGAGAGAGGCTACGATCACGGTAGCTTCGACTATGGAAGGACAAGCACGACTATGGATAGTCTCCCACCACGCCACTGGGAGTTTCGGCAATGTAAGGTCTCCGACCACGGCCACAGGAGGTTTCACCACGGTGTACAGCCACGACCGCCCGCGATCGTGCCTGTGGAACTCACGGCCCTATGGTTTCACGACAGAGTCCCGGACCGTGGTGGCTCGGAGAAGGGTCTAAAATGATCGAAAGCTACGGGAACCCAATGACACACAGTGAGGCTCACCGAGGAGGGTCGAAGGTGGTCTACGGCGACGGAGGCGGTGGTGAGAGCTCAAGGCCGCGGCGACTCGGCCCCGGCACAGAGAGGCGAGTCGAGGGGCGAGGGGCTTCATGGGACGGGGAAGCCGAGGGTGGTGACGGCGAGGTGCAGACGGCCCGGCAACAAGCGATTCCATCGGAGGTCGAGGCGGCGGCAAAGAAGGGTGCACGGTGTCGTGGTGGTGGAGAGGCCGGAGGAGAGAGAAGTGGGGAAAAGGTGGAGGGAGAATGATGATGCTGTGAGGGTCTTTATAGGGACGAGAGGGAGGGAGTCTGGCGGTTTGTCGCCAAGTGGGGAGGTGGTCGCGGCGTTTACGAGCGGTTTTGGGGAACCGTGGGAGAAGGGAGAGGGGCAAGGCGGAGTGACGATCGCTTGGGGAGAAGAAGAGGGAAGGTGGCCGAGAGAAAAGGCCGGGTGGCGGGCGGCTATGCGGCGGTTGCGTGAGGGAGCGACGACCACGCCGAGGAAGACTGGAATCGATCGGTGGGGACCAAGCACAGAGAGAGAAAGAAAAGTGATTTTCCGAAAATAGTTTTTAGTAAATGCACAATTGCGTAAACTTCATTAAGCCTCGTAATAAAATTACTTCTAAAAATTCTAGAAAATTTCATATAAGTTTCTGGACACATTTTGAACATAAATAAAATATTTCCAAGATATTTTGATGATATAGTTTTATTTTAAATTCCCTTTAATTCCAAATTTTGATTTTAAACTCGAAAACTTTAAAAATTCAATAAGATCCAAATATTTTAAAATAATTAATTTCAATTTAAATTTTCAAGATTTGCAAATTTTGGGATGTTACATATAAAAATCTTGACCGGTCCCAGAACCCCGAACGACTAGAAAAGCCGAAATCGTGAGCTATAGGTCACGCCACCAAATCGCCTCGAGAAACAAAAAATCTTCGGAATTCTCCCAACCCCGGCACGACTAGAAAAGTCAAAATCGTGAGCTATAGGTCACGCCTACCAAATGTGCTCAAAATAAAATTACCAGATCGTCCCAGAACCCCACAACGACTAGAAAAGTCGAAAATCGTGAGCTATAGGTCGTTTTCGCCAATCGCCCAAAATATAAAATACCCGATCGCTACGAACGCCGAATGACTAGAAGAGCCGAAAATCATGAGCTATAGATCGCCTTTCTACCAAATGAGTTCAAAATAAAATCCCCAAACCGCCCGGTAACCTTAGAACGACTAGAAAGTCGAAAATCGTGAGCTATAGGTCACGCTTGGCCAAATGTGGCGAAATTAAAAATCCCTGACCGCCCCAGTAAACTCTGAACGACTAGAAAAGCCGAAAATCATGAGCTATAGGTCACGCCGAAAGAATATGTTCAAAATTAAAATCGCTTGACCGCCTTTGAACCTGTAAACGAATAGAAAAGCTGAAAATCGAGCTATAGGTCACGCGCCGAATCGCCCGAGGAACAAAATTTCCGATCGCCCGAACTATTGAATGCCTAGAAAAGCTGAAAATCGTGAGCTATATGTCACGCCGCAGATGTGATGCGAAAAATCCTCAAATCCTCCTAGAAGACCGGAATGTTTAGAAAAGTTGAAAATCGTTAGCTATAGGTCACGCCGCAAATGTGCTCGTAAATATAAAAATCCTGGACCGGTCCGGAACCCTAACGACTAGAAAAGCCGAAATCGTGAGCTATAGGTCACGCCACCAAATCGCCTCGAGAAACAAAAATCTTCGAATTCTCCCAGAACCCGGCACGACTAGAAAAGTCAAAATCGTGGAGCTATAGGTCACGCTGGCCAAATGTGCGGCGAAATTAAAAATCCTGACCGGCCCTAAAACCCTGAACGACTAGAAAAGCCGAAAATCATGAGCTATAGGTCACGCTTTTGACAAAATATGCTCAAAAAATCATCTGACCGCCTTGAACCCGTAAACGACTAGACAGTTAAAATCGTGAGCTACAACACACTACGCCGAATCGCCCGAGGAACAAAATTTCCGACTACCCCAGAATCGCTGAACGACTAGAAAGCTGAAAATCGTGAGCTATATGTCACGCCGCCCAAATGTGATGCGAAAAAACTATCGAATCCTCCCAGAAGACCGAATATTTAGAAATGTTGAAAATCGTTAGCTATAGGTCACGCCGGGCAAATGTGCTCGAAAATAAAAATCTCAGATCGGGTCCCAGAACCCCGAAACGATCGTAAAAGCCAAATCGTGAGCTATAGGTCACGCCGACCAAATCTACCTTGAGAAACTAAACATCTTCGAATTCTCCAGAACCTTGGCACGACTAGAAAAGCCGAAAATCGTGAGCTATAGGTCACGCCGCCAAATGTGCTCGAAAAATTAAAATCAGAGATCCGCCCCAGAACCCTACAACGACTAGAAAAGTCAAAATCATGAGCTATAGGTCACACTTTCGACAAAAATATGCCCGAAATAAAAATCCCTGACCGCCCCCAGAACCCGTAAACGACTAGAAAGCTAAAATCGTGAGCTACAGTACCACGCCACCGAAATCGCCTCGAGGAACAAAATTTCCGATCGCTTCCAGAACCCGTAAACCACTAGAAAAGCTGAAAATCATGAGCTATATGTCACGCCGCCAAATGTGAAGCAAAATCAATATAAAATCACCGCCAGAACAAAAAACAGAAACCCCAAGTAAAAATCGTCCAAAGCCAATCAATTAAAAACCCGAACCCCAAACTTAAAGAAAGCCAAATCTGACTAAATACTCCAAAAAAATTCGATAAACAATGGGCAAACCGAAACTAAAACCTACCGAATAAGCTTTCAAATTGACAAAATACCCCGAAAACCTAGAAAAATCCAACTGGTCACGGAAAGTAAAAATAAAATGGCTAAAAACGCGCCCAAAAAGCAAACACTAAATCTGCCAGACAAAATTAAGAACTGTAAACCGAAAAATAAAATCGGAGCAATGTCCCGAAAATGGAAAATCCTCGTCCCCAGAAACGGAATTAGAAATGTTGAAATCGTTACAATCCCCGGCAAATCTCAAAATAAAAACGGATCCAACCAACGCCGAGCCAAATGTGGAGCAACCCCAACCCAGAAAACCGAAAATTTGGAATTTACCCCGCACAGAAAAGGAAAATCTGAACTTAGGCACGCCCAAATTCCAAAATAAAACGCAACGCCCAACTTCCAACCGACCAGAAAAAATCTGAGCTTACAACACAAAAAGTCAAAATAAACTTGCCCCAACCAAAGAAAACTAAATCTGGTACAACCGGAATGAAAAAAATCATAAGGCACGAAACCAAAAATAAAAACGACGGCCCAAACCCAAAGACTAAAATGAATCTGCAAGCCAATCACCAAATTTAAAATTTCGACCCTTCCCAAAGCCTGAAAAAAAATCGGTTCCAAGCTCAAACCACGAACAACGGACTAGGAAAACCCGACAAATCCACTAAACCCGAGACGAAACGAAAATTGATTAGGTTCCCAAACCGCCAAAGGCAAAAATAAATCACAACCCCCGCCAGAATAAACGCAAAAGCAAAATCAGAGTTAGTCCCTACAAAACCAAACCGAAAACAAAAAAAACCCGCCGAAAGACGTGGAATAAAAAAACCCAAAAGGAGAAACCCAACCGGCACCAAAACCGAATTTAGGAAAATTACGTCCCAAAGTAAAATAGAAAGCGAAATGTCAAACCCAAAGTCGAAATAAAACTCAACCCAAAAAAAGGGGTTTTGGACAAATCACCCAAAATGAAATCAACTTAGGAAAGTTAAATCGACTATAAAAAAATCTGCTAAAAAAACCGACGGCCCAAACAAACGACTAAAAATGACAAATTCTCCAAGCAAATTTGAAAACCCGGACAAAATTCCCAAACTTAAAAAAAAAATGAGTCATATCACCAAGAAAACCGAACCCCGAAACAAATTTCAGAAAGCAAACGCTAAGGAAAACGAAAATGTCTTTAAAATAAATCCCAGGAAAAACTCTCAAATCAGTTTAAAATGTCCCAAATTGTCAAACCCAAATCTCCGAAAAAACCGGACTTAAGGAAACCCAAAACCCAAGGACAAAGTCCCCCAAATAAATAAAACGACTTAAAATCACATGAAAAAAGGACAATAGGTCACGCCGCAAATGTGCTCGAAAAATAAAATCCCATGACTGTCCGCAGAACTCCCTAAACGATGTCGTAAAGCTGAAAATCGTGAGCTATAGGTCACGCTTTCGGCCAAATGTGCTCGAAAAATTAAAAATCCGCAGACTGGCCCGGTAACCCCACAACTACTAGAAAAGCTGAAAATCATGAGCTATAGGTCACACTTTCGACAAAATATGCTCCGAAATAAAAATCCTGACCCCTTCTAACCCGTAAACGACTAGAAAAGCTAAAAATCGTGAGCTACAACACGCCACCTTGAAATCCGCCCGAGGAACAAAATTTCCGATCGCTCCCAGAACCCGTAAACGACTAGAAAAGCTGAAAATCGTGAGCTATATATCACGCCGCCCAAATGTGATACGAAAAAACTACTCCTCGAATCCTCTTTGTAAGACCGGAATATTTACAAATGTTGAAAATCGTTAGCTATAGGTCACGCCGCAAATGTGCTCGGAAAAATAAAAATCCCGGACCGGTCCCAGAACTCCAAACGACGAAACGATCGCTAAAAGTCGAAATCGTGAGCTATAGGTCACGCTTTCGACCAAATCTACCTCGAGAAACTAAAATCTTCTAATTCTCCCAGTAACCACAGCACGACTAGAAAAGCTGAAAATCGTGAGCTATAGGTCACGCCGCCAAATGTGCTCCAAAAAATAAAAACCGCAGACCGCCCGCCGCCAAATGTGCTCGAACCCCACCCACAACGACTAGAAAAGTGAAAATCGTGAGCTATAGGTCACACTTTCGACAAAATATGTTCAAAAATAAAATCCTCGATCGCCTCGGTAACCCGTAAACGACTAGAAAAGCTAAAATCGTGAGCTACACCACGCCACCGAAATCGCCCGAGGAACAAAATTCCCGATCGCTCCCAGAACCCGTAAACGACTAGAAAAGCTGAAAATCGTGAGTTATATGTCGCGCCGCTCAAATGTGATGCGAAAAAAATCCTCGAATCGTCCCAGTAAGACCGAATATTTAGAAATGTTGAAAATCGTTAGCTATAGGTCACGCTTTCGCAAATGTGCTCGAAAATAAAACCCTTTGATCGTCCTAGAACCTCAAACGACCGGAAAATCAAATCGTGAGCTATAGGTCACGCTTTGACCAAATCGCCGAGAAACTAAAAATCTTCGAATTCTCCCAACCCGGCACGACTAGAAAGATGAAGATCGTGAGCTATAGGTCACGCCGCCAAATGTGCTCCGAAAATAAAATCCTCAGACCGCCTCGGTAACCCCACAACGACTAGAAAAGTCGAAAATCGTGAGCTATAGGTGAGGTTTTCGCCAAATCGCCCGTAATATAAAATACTGACCGCTACTGCAGAACGCCTGAATGACTAGAAAGGCTGAAAATCATGAGCTATAGATCAATCTTTCGCCAAATGAGCTCAAAAAATAAAAATCCCCAAACCGCCCGGTAACCATAGAACGACTAGAAAAGCCGAAAATCGTGAGCTATAGGTCACGCTTTCCAAATATGCCGCGAAAATTAAAATCTCGAACTCGCCCCGTAACCCCGAACGACTAGAAAAGCTAAAAATCATGAGCTATAGGTCACGCTTTTGACAAAATATGCTCAAAAATAAAATCCTCGATCGCCTCGTGAACCCGTAAACGACTAGACAATCTAAAATCGTGAGCTACAACACGCCAACCCGAAATCCGCCCGAGGAACAAAATTCTCGACTACTCCCAAGAACCGCTGAACGACTAGAAAAGCTGAAAATCGTGAGCTATATGTCACGCCGCCCAAATGTGATGCGAAAAATCCTCGAATCCTCCCAGAAGACCGAATATTTAGAAATGTTGAAAATCGTTAGCTATAGGTCACGCCGGGCAAATGTGCTCGAAAAATAAAAATCCCGGATCGGGTCCCAGAACCCCGAAACGATCGAAAGTCGAAATCGTGAGCTATAGGTCACGCTTTCGACCAAATCTACCTCGAGAAACTAAAAATCTTCGGAATTCTCCGGTAACGCTGGCACGACTAGAAAAGCTGAAAATCGTGAGCTATAGGTCACGCTTTCGGCCAAATGTGCTCCAAAAAATAAAAATCCGCAGACTGGCCCGGTAACCCTACAACGACTAGAAAAGTCGAAAATCGTGAGCTATAGGTCACACTGAGCTCGACAAAATATGCTCCGAAAATAAAAACCTCATGACCGCCTTTTGACAAAATAATACTCGAAAATAAAAATCCTCGTCTTGCTGAACCCGTAAACAACTAGAAAGCTAAAATCGTGAGCTACACTCACGCCACCGAAATCGCTCGAGGAACAAAATTCTCCAACGATCGCTCCAGAACCCGTAAACGACTAGAAAGCTGAAAATCGTGAGCTATATGTCACGCCGCCCAAATGTGATGCGAAAAAAATCCTCGAATCGTCCGCAAATGAAGACCGAATATTTAGAAATGTTGAAAATCGTTAGCTATAGGTCACGCCGCAAATGTGCTCGGAAAATAAAAATCCTTGACCGTCCCAGAACCCCAAACGACGTAAAAGCGAAATCGTGAGCTATAGGTCACGCCGACCAAATCTGCCTCGAGAACCTAAAATCTTCGAATTCTCCCAGAACCCGCACGACTACAAAAGATGAAGATCGTGAGCTATAGGTCACGCTTTCGGCCAAATGTGCTCCGAAAAATAAAAAACCCCAGACTGGCCCGGTAACCCTACAACGACTAGAAAAGCTGAAAATCGTGAGCTATAGGTCAGGTTTTCGGCCAAATCTGCTCCAGAATATAAAAATACCCGACTGCGCCGGTAACGCTGGAATGACTAGAAAGGCTGAAAATCATGAGCTATAGATCAGTCTTTCGGCCAAATGAGCTCCGAAAAATAAAAATCCCCAAACTGGCCCGGTAACCTTACAACGACTAGAAAAGCTGAAAATCGTGAGCTATAGGTCACGCAGCCAAATATGCTGCGAAAATTAAAATCTCGAACTCGCCGGTAACCCCGAACGACTAGAAAAGCTAAAAATCATGAGCTATAGGTCACGCTTTTGACAAAATATGCTCAGAAAAATAAAATCCTCGATCGCCTCGGAACCCGTAAACGACTAGACAATCTAAAATCGTGAGCTACGACACGCCACTTTAATCGCCCGAGGAACAAAATTTCGACTACTCGCAGAATAGTTGAACGACTAGAAAAGCTGAAAATCGTGAGCTATATGTCATGCTTTACCCAAATGTGATGCGAAAAAATCCTTGAATCCTCCCAGAAGACCGAATATTTAGAAATGCTGAAAATCGTTAGCTATAGGTCACGCCGCAAATGTGCTCGAAAATAAAAATTCGGACTGGTCCCAGAACTCGAAACGATCGAGAAAGTCGAAATCGTGAGCTATAGGTCACGCCGACCAAATCTACCGAGAAACTAAAAATCTTCTAATTCTCCCAACCCGGCACGACTAGAAAAGCTGAAAATCATGAGCTATAGGTCACGCCGCCAAATGTGCTCCAAAAATAAAATCCAGACCGCCCCAGAACCCTACAACGACTAGAAAAGTCGAAAATCGTGAGCTATAGGTCACACTCGACAAAATATGCTCCGAAAATAAAACTCCTGACCGCCTCAGAACCCGTAAACGACTAGAAAGCTAAAATCGTGAGCTACAAACACGCTTTCACCGAATCGCCCGAGGAACAAAATTCCCGATCGCTCCCAGGAACCCGTAAACGACTAGAAAAGCTGAAAATCGTGAGCTATATGTCACGCCGCCCAAATGTGATGCGAAAAATATCCTCGAATCGTCCGTAAGACCGAATATTTAGAAATGTTGAAAATCGTTAGCTATAGGTCACGCCGCAAATGTGCTCGAAAATAAAATCCCTTGACCGTCCCAGAACTCAAAACGACTGTAAAAGTCGAAATCGTGAGCTATAGGTCACGCCGACCAAATCGCCGAGAACCTAAAATCTTCGAATTCTCCAGAACCCTGGCACGACTACAAAAGATGAAGATCGTGAGCTATAGGTCACGCCGCCAAATGTGTTCAAAATAAAAACCCCAGACCGCCCCAGAACCCTACAACGACTAGAAAAGCTGAAAATCGTGAGCTATAGGTGAGGTTTTCGCCAAATCGCCCGAGAATATAAAATACCCGATCGCTACTTAACGCCGAATGACTAGAAAGGCTCGAAAATCATGAGCTATAGATCAATCTTTCTACCAAATGAGTTCAAAAATAAAAATCCCCAAACCGCCCCAGAACCTTAGAACGACTAGAAAAGCTGAAAATCGTGAGCTATAGGTCACGCCGCCAAATATGCTCGCGAAAATTAAAAATCCTCGAACTGCCCTTAACCCCGAACGACTAGAAAAGCTAAAATCATGAGCTATAGGTCACGCTTTTGACAAAATATGTTCGAAAAATAAAACTCTCTGACCGCCTTGGTAACCCGTAAACGACTAGACAATCTAAAATCGTGAGCTACAACACGCCGCCGAAATCGCCCGAGGAACAAAATTTCGACTACTCCCAGAACTGCTGAACGACTAGAAAAGCTGAAAATTGTGAGCTATATGTCACGCCGCCCAAATGTGATGCGAAAAATCCTCGAATCCTCCCAGAAGACCGAATATTTAGAAATGTTGAAAATCGTTAGCTATAGGTGACGCCGGGCAAATGTGCTCGAAAATAAAAATCCCGGATCGGTCCCAGAACTCCGAAACGATCGTAAAAGTCAAATCGTGAGCTATAGGTCACGCCGACCAAATCTACCGAGAAACTAAAATCTTCGAATTCTCCCAACGCCGGCACGACTCAGAAAAGCTGAAAATCGTGAGCTATAGGTCACGCCGCCAAATGTGCTCCAAAAATAAAAATCGCAGACCGCCCTAAACCCTACAACGACTAGAAAAGTCGAAAATCGTGAGCTATAGGTCACACTTTCGACAAAATATGTCTCGAAAATAAAAATCCTGACCGCCTTTGTAACCCGTAAACGACTAGAAAAGCAAAATCGTGAGCTACAAACACGCCACCGAAATCGCCCGAGGAACAAAATTTCCGATCGCCCCAGAACCCGTAAACGACTAGAAAAGCTGAAAATCGTGAGCTATATGTCACGCCGCCCAAATGTGATGCGAAAAATATCTCGAATCGTCCCGAAGACCGAATATTTAGAAATGTTGAAAATCGTTAGCTATAGGTCACGCCGCAAATGTGCTCGGAAAATAAAAATCCTTGACCGGTCCAGAACTCAAACGACCGTAAAACTCAAATCGTGAGCTATAGGTCACGCCGACCAAATCGCCTCGAGAACCTAAAAATCTTCGGAATTCTCCCAGAACCCCGGCACGACTACAAAAGATGAAGATCGTGAGCTATAGGTCACGCCGCCAAATGTGCTCAAAATAAAACCCCTGATCGCCTTAAGAACCCACAACGACTAGAAAAGCTGAAAATCGTGAGCTATAGGTGAGGTTTTCGCCAACCGCCTCCGAATATAAAATACCCGATCGCGCCGTGAACGCCGGAATGACTAGAAAGGTCGAAAATCATGAGCTATAGATCAATCTTTCGCCAAATGAGTTCAAAAATAAAAATCCCCAAACCGCCCAGAACCTTAGAACGACTAGAAAAGTCGAAAATCGTGAGCTATAGGTCACGCTTACCAAATATGCCGCGAAAATTAAAATCCTCGAATCGCCCCAGAACCCGAACGACTAGAAAAGCTAAAATCATGAGCTATAGGTCACGCTGACAAAATATGTCTCGAAAATAAAAATCCTGACCGCCTCGGTAACCCGTAAACGACTAGACAATCTAAAATCGTGAGCTACAGCCACGCCACGAAATCGCCTCCGAGGAACAAAATTCCGACTACTCCTAGAATCAGCTGAACGACTAGAAAGCTGAAAATTGTGAGTTATATGTCACGCCGCCCAAATGTGATGCTAAAAAATCCTCGAATCCTCCCAGAAGACCGAATATTTAGAAATGTTGAAAATCGTTAGCTATAGGTGACGCCGGCAAATGTGCTCGAAAAATAAAATCCCGGACCGGTCCCAGAACCCGAAACTATCGTAAAAGCCGAAATCGTGAGCTATAGGTCACGCCGACCAAATCTACCTCGAGAAACTAAAAATCTTCTAATTCTCCAACGCCGGCACGACTAGAAAAGTCGAAAATCGTGAGCTATAGGTCACGCCGCCAAATGTGCTCCAAAAATAAAAACCGCAGACCGCCCCAGAACCCTACAACGACTAGAAAAGCCGAAAATCGTGAGCTATAGGTCACACTTTCGACAAAATATGCTCCGAAATATAAAAAATAAAATCTGACCGCCTTAAGAACCCGTAAACGACTAGAAAGCAAAAAATCGTGAGCTACAGCTCACGCCACCGAATCGCCCGAGGAACAAAATTCTCGATCGCTCCCGAACCCGTAAACGACTAGAAAAGCTGAAAATCGTGAGCTATATGTCACGCCGCCCAAATGTGATGCTAAAAATATCCTCGAATCGTCCAGAAGACCGAATATTTAGAAATGTTGAAAATCGTTAGCTATAGGTCACGCCGGCAAATGTGCTCGAAAATAAAATCCTTGACCGGTCCAGAACCTCGAAACGACAGAGAAACCGAATCGTGAGCTATAGGTCACGCCGACCAAATCGCCGAGAACCTAAAATCTTCGAATTCTCCTAACCACGGCACGACTACAAAAGATGAAGATCGTGAGCTATAGGTCACGCCGCCAAATGTGTTCAAAAATAAAAACCCCAGACCGCCCTAGAACCCTACAACGACTAGAAAAGCTGAAAATCGTGAGCTATAGGTGAGGTTTTCGGCCAACCGCCCAGAATATAAAAATACCCGACTGCGCCGGTAACGCTGGAATGACTAGAAAGGCTGAAAATCATGAGCTATAGATCAATCTTTCGCCAAATGAGTTCAAAATAAAATCCCCAAACCGCCCGCAACCTTAGAACGACTAGAAAAGTCGAAAATCGTGAGCTATAGGTCACGCTTCGCCAAATATGTCGCGAAAATTAAAAATCTCGAACCGCCCCAGAACCCTGAACGACTAGAAAAGCTAAAATCATGAGCTATAGGTCACGCTTTGACAAAATATGTCCGAAAATAAAAATCCTTGACCGCCTTGAACCCGTAAACGACTAGACAATCTAAAATCGTGAGCTACAACACGCCACGAAATCGCCCGAGGAACAAAATTTCTCGACTACTCCGGAATCGCTGAACGACTAGAAAAGCTGAAAATTGTGAGCTATATGTCACGCCGCCCAAATGTGATGCGAAAAATCCTCGAATCCTCCCACCGCATAGAAGACCGAATATTTAGAAATGTTGAAAATCGTTAGCTATAGGTGACGCCGCAAATGTGCTCGGAAAAATAAAAATCCCGGACTGGTCCGGAACCCGAAACTATCGTAAAAGTCGAAATCGTGAGCTATAGGTCACGCCGACCAAATCTACCTCGAAACTAAAAATCTTCGAATTCTCCGCACGCCGGCACGACTAGAAAAGTCGAAAATCGTGAGCTATAGGTCACGCCGCCAAATGTGCTCCAAAAATAAAAATCCGCAGACCGCCCAGAACCCCACAACGACTAGAAAAGTCGAAAATCGTGAGCTATAGGTCACACTTTCGACAAAATATGCTCCGAAAATAAAAATCCTCGACCGCCTTTGAACCCGTAAACGACTAGAAAGCTAAAATCGTGAGCTACAACACGCCACCGAAATCGCCCGAGGAACAAAATTTCGATCGCTCCCAGAACCCGTAAACGACTAGAAAAGCTGAAAATCGTGAGCTATATGTCACGCCGCCCAAATGTGATGCGAAAAAATCCTCGAATCCTCCTAGAAGACCGGAATATTTAAAATGATGAAAATCGTTAGCTATAGGTCACGCCGGCCAAATGTGCTCGAGAAAAAAATCCCTTGACCGTCCCAGAACCTCGAACGACTGTAAAAACCGAAATCGTGAGCTATAGGTCACGCCGACCAAATCGCCTCGAGAAACTAAAAATCTTCGGAATTCTCCGGTAACCCTGGCACGACTAGAAAAGATGAAGATCGTGAGCTATAGGTCACGCCGCCAAATGTGTCTCGAAAAATAAAAATCCCAGACCGCCCCAGAACCCTACAACGACTAGAAAAGTGAAAATGTGAGCTATAGGTCGCTTTCGCCAACCGCCTGTAATATAAAAATACCCGATCGCTACCGGTAACGCCGAATGACTAGAAAGGTCGAAAATCATGAGCTATAGATCAATCTTTCGCCAAATGAGTCTCAAAATAAAAATCCCCAACCGCCCCAGAACCTTAGAACGACTAGAAAAGTCGAAAATCGTGAGCTATAGGTCACGCCGCCAAATATGTCGCAAAATTAAAATCCCTGACCGGCCCAGAACACCCGAACGACTAGAAAAGCTAAAAATCATGAGCTATAGGTCACGCTTTTGACAAAATATGTCCAAAATAAAAACCTGATCGCCTCGGTGAACCCGTAAACGACTAGACAAGCTAAAATCGTGAGCTACAACCACGCCACGAAATCGCCCGAGGAACAAAATTCCGACTACTCCCAGAACTATTGAACGACTAGAAAAGCTGAAAATCGTGAGCTATATGTCATGCTTTACCCAAATGTGATGCGAAAAAAATCCTCGAATCCTCCCAGAAGACCGAATATTTAGAAATGTTGAAAATCGTTAGCTATAGGTCACGCCGGACAAATGTGCTCGAAAAATAAAAATCCTTTGATCGGTCCCAGAACCTCAAACGACCAGAAAACCGAAATCGTGAGCTATAGGTCACGCCGACCAAATCCGCCTCGAGAACCTAAAATCTTCGAATTCTCCGGAAACCCGGCACGACTACAAAGATGAAGATCGTGAGCTATAGGTCACGCTTTCGCCAAATGTGTCAAAAATAAAAACCCCAGACCGCCCTAAGAACCCCACAACGACTAGAAAAGCTGAAAATCGTGAGCTATAGGTCAGGTTTTCGGCCAAATCTGCTCCAGAATATGAAAATACCCGACTGCGCCGGTAACGCTGGAATGACTAGAAAGGTCTGAAAATCATGAGCTAAGATCAGTCTTTCGGCCAAATGAGCTCCGAAAAATAAAATCCCCAAACCGCCCCAGAACCTTAGAACGACTAGAAAAGTCGAAAATCGTGAGCTATAGGTCACGCCGCCAAATATGTCATGAAAATTAAAATCCTCGAATCGCCCTGAACCCGAACGACTAGAAAAGCTAAAATCATGAGTCAGAGGTCACGCTTTGACAAAATATGCTCCGAAAAAAAATCCTGACCGCCTTGAACCCGTAAACGACTAGACAATCTAAAATCGTGAGCTACAACACGCCACGCCGAATCGCCCGAGGAACAAAATTTCCGACTACTCCCAGAACCGCTGAACGACTAGAAAAGCTGAAAATTGTGAGCTATATGTCACGCCGCCCAAATGTGAAGCGAAAAAAATCCTCGAATCCTCCCAGAAGACCGAATATTTAGAAATGTTGAAAATCGTTAGCTATAGGTGACGCCGCAAATGTGCTCGGAAAATAAAATCCCGGACTGGTCCCAGAACCCCGAAACGATCGAAAAGCCGAAATCGTGAGCTATAGGTCACGCCGACCAAATCTACCTCGAGAAACTAAAATCTTCGAATTCTCCCAAACTCGCACGACTAGAAAAGCTGAAAATCGTGAGCTATAGGTCACGCCGCCAAATGTGCTCCAAAAATAAAAATCCGCAGACCGCCCCAGAACCCTACAACGACTAGAAAAGCCGAAAATCGTGAGCTATAGGTCACACTTTCGACAAAATATGCTCCGAAAATAAAAATCCTCTGACCGCCTCGGTAACCCGTAAACGACTAGAAAGCTAAAATCGTGAGCTACAACACGCCACCAAATCTGCCCGAGGAACAAAATTTCCCGACCGCCCTAGAACCCGTAAACGACTAGAAAAGCTGAAAATCGTGAGCTATATGTCACGCCGCCCAAATGTGATGCGAAAAAATCCTCGAATCCTCCCAGAAGACCGAATATTTAAAATGATGAAAATCGTTAGCTATAGGTCACGCCGGTCAAATGTGCTCAGAAAAAAATCCTTGATCGTCCCAGAACTCAAACGATCAGAAAATCGAAATCGTGAGCTATAGGTCACGCTTTCGACCAAATCTGCCTCGAGAAACTAAAAATCTTCGGAATTCTCCGGTAACCCTGGCACGACTAGAAAAGATGAAGATCGTGAGCTATAGGTCACGCTTTCGGCCAAATGTGCTCCGAAAAATAAAAATCCCCAGACTGGCCCGGTAACCCTACAACGACTAGAAAAGCTGAAAATCGTGAGCTATAGGTCGTTTTCGACCAACCGCCCGAGAATATAAAATACCCTGATCGCCTGCTTAACCCGAATGACTAGAAAGGCCGAAAATCATGAGCTATAGATCAGTCTTTCGGCCAAATGAGCTCCGAAAAAAAAATCCCCAAACCGCCCCAGAACCTTAGAACGACTAGAAAAGCCGAAAATCGTGAGCTATAGGTCACGCCGGCCAAATATGCTGCGAAAATTAAAAATCCCCGGACTGGCCCGGTAACCCCGGAACGACTAGAAAAGCTAAAAATCATGAGCTATAGGTCACGCTTTTGACAAAATATGCTCCGAAAATAAAATCCTGACCGCCTCAGAACCCGTAAACGACTAGACAAGCTAAAATCGTGAGCTACACCACGCCACGAATCGCCCGAGGAACAAAATTCCCCGACTACTCCGGTAACCATTGAACGACTAGAAAAGCTGAAAATCGTGAGCTATATGTCATGCTTTCGCCCAAATGTGATGCGAAAAATCCTCGAATCCTCCGGGAAGACCGGAATATTTAGAAATGTTGAAAATCGTTAGCTATAGGTCACGCCGCAAATGTGCTCGAAAATAAAAATCCTGGACTGGTCCCAGAACCCCAAACGATCGAAAAGTTGAAATCGTGAGCTATAGGTCACGCCGACCAAATCTACCTCGAGAAACTAAAAATCTTCGAATTCTCCAGAACCTCGGGACGACTAGAAAGCTGAAAATCGTGAGCTATATGTCACGCCGCCCAAATGTGATGCTAAAAAAAATCCTCGAATCCTCCCAGATGACCGAATATTTAGAAATGTTGAAAATCGTTAGCTATAGGTCACGCCGGGAACAAATGTGCTCGAAAAATAAAATCCCGGACCGTCCGGTAACCCCGAACGATCAGAAAAGTCAAATCGTGAGCTATAGGTCACGCCGACCAAATCTACCGAGAAACTAAAATCTTCGAAATTCTCCCAGAACCCGGGACGACTAGAAAAGTGAAAATCGTGAGCTATAGGTCACGCCGCCAAATGTGCTCCAAAAATAAAATCCCCAGATTGGCCGGTAACCCCACAACGACTAGAAAAGCTAAAATTGTGAGCTATAGGTCGTTTTCGCCAAATCGCCTCCGAAATATAAAATACCCGATCGCTTGGCTGCACTGGAATGACTAGAAAGGTCGAAAATCATGAGCTATAGATCAATCTTTCGCCAAATGAGCTCCAAAAATAAAATCCCCAAACCGGCCCTTGAACCTTAGAACGACTAGAAAAGTCGAAAATCGTGAGCTATAGGTCACGCTTCCGCCAAATATGCTGCGAAAATTAAAATCCCTGACCGCCCTGAACCCCGAACGACTAGAAAAGCTAAAAATCATGAGCTATAGGTCACACTTTCGCCGAATCGCCCGAGGAACAAAATTTCCCGACTACTCCCAGAATCGCTGAACGACTAGAAAAGCTGAAAATCGTGAGCTATATGTCACGCCGCCCAAATGTGATGCTAAAAATCCTCGAATCCTCCCAGAAGACCGAATATTTAAAATGTTGAAAATCGTTAGCTATAGGTCACGCCGGCAAATGTGCTCGAAAAATAAAAATCCTTGATCGCCCCAGAACCCCGAAACACTCGTAAAAGTCAAATCGTGAGCTATAGGTCACGCCGACCAAATCTACCGAGAAACTAAAATCTTCGAATTCTTCTAGAACCCGCACGACTAGAAAAGATGAAGATCGTGAGCTATAGGTCACGCCGCCAAATGTGCTCCGAAAATAAAAATCCCTGACCGCCCCAGAACCCTACAACGACTAGAAAAGCTGAAAATCGTGAGCTATAGGTCGCAAAATTTCGCCAAATCCGCCTCCCCGTAATATAAAATACCCGATCGCTACCGGTAACCGGAATGACTAGAAAGGCCGAAAATCATGAGCTATAGATCAATCTTTCTACCAAATGAGTCCAAAAATAAAAATCCCCAAACCGCCCCAGAACCTTAGAACGACTAGAAAAGTCGAAAATCGTGAGCTATAGGTCACGCCGCCAAATATGTCGTGGAAAATTAAAATCCCTGACCGCCCTAGAACCCCTAACGACTAGAAAAGCTAAAAATCATGAGCTATAGGTCACGCTTTTGACAAAATATGCTCCGAAAATAAAATCCTGACCGCCTCGGAACCCGTAAACGACTAGACAAGCTAAAATCGTGAGCTACAACCACGCCACCGAATCGCCCGAGGAACAAAATTCCCACTACTCCCAGAATCATGAACGACTAGAAAAGCTGAAAATCGTGAGCTATATGTCACGCCGCCCAAATGTGATGCGAAAAAATCCTCGAATCCTCCAAGAAGACCGAATATTTAGAAATGTTCAAAATCGTTAGCTATAGGTCACGCCGCAAATGTGCTCGAAAAATAAAAATCCCGGATCGGTCCCAGAACCCCGAAACGATCGAAAAGTCAAATCGTGAGCTATAGGTCACGCCGACCAAATCTACCTCGAGAAACTAAAATCTTCGAATTCTCCCAGAACCCCGCACGACTAGAAAAGCTGAAAATCGTGAGCTATAGGTCACGCCGCCAAATGTGCTCCAAAAATAAAAATCGCAGACCGCCCTAGAACCCTACAACGACTAGAAAAGTCGAAAATCATGAGCTATAGGTCACACTTTTGACAAAATATGTTCAAAAATAAAATCTTGACCGCCCCGGTAACCCGTAAACGACTAGAAAAGCTAAAATCGTGAGCTACAACACGCCACCGAATCGCCCGAGGGACAAAATTTCCGACCGCCCGGTAACCCGTAAACGACTAGAAAAGCTGAAAATCGTGAGCTATATGTCACGCCGCCCAAATGTGATGCAAAAAATCCCTCGAATCCTCCCAGAAGACCGAATATTTAAAATGTTGAAAATCGTTAGCTATAGGTCACGCCGCAAATGTGCTCGTAAAATAAAATCCTTGACCGTCCCAGAACCCGAAACGACTGTAAAACTCGAAATCGTGAGCTATAGGTCACGCCGACCAAATCCGCGAGAAACTAAAAATCTTCTAATTCTTCTAAACCTCGCACGACTAGAAAAGATGAAGATCGTGAGCTATAGGTCACGCCGCCAAATGTGCTCGAAAATAAAAATCCCGTGACCGCCCCGTGAACCCTACAACGACTAGAAAAGCTGAAAATCGTGAGCTATAGGTCGTTTTCGCCAACCGCCTGCATATAAAATACCCGATCGCGCCAGAACGCTGGAATGACTAGAAAGGTCGAAAATCATGAGCTATAGATCAATCTTTCTACCAAATGAGTTCAAAAATAAAAATCCCCAAACCGCCCAGAACCTTAGAACGACTAGAAAAGTCGAAAATCGTGAGCTATAGGTCACGCTTACCAAATATGTCGCGAAATTAAAATCCTGGACCGCCCAGAACCCCGAATGACTAGAAAAGCTAAAATCATGAGCTATAGGTCACGCTTTGACAAAATATGTTCGAAAATAAAAATCCTGACCGCCTCGAACCCGTAAACGACTAGACAAGTTAAAATCGTGAGCTACAACACGCCACCGAATCTGCCCGAGGAACAAAATTCTCGACTACTCCCAGAACTGCTGAACGACTAGAAAAGCTGAAAATCGTGAGCTATATGTCACGCCGCCCAAATGTGATGCGAAAAATATCCTCGAATCCTCCCAGAAGACCGAATATTTAGAAATGTTGAAAATCGTTAGCTATAGGTCACGCCGGCAAATGTGCTCGAAAATAAAATCCCGGATCGGTCCCAGAACCCCAAACGATCGTAAAAGCAAATCGTGAGCTATAGGTCACGCCGACCAAATCTACCTCGAGAAACTAAAATCTTCGGAATTCTCCCAAACCCGGCACGACTAGAAAAGTTGAAAATCGTGAACTATAGGTCACGCCGCCAAATGTGCTCCAAAAATAAAAATCCGCAGACCGCCCCAGAACCCTACAACGACTAGAAAAGCTGAAAATCATGAGCTATAGGTCACACTTTGACAAAATATGCTCCAAAAATAAAAATCTCTGACCGCCTTTGAACCCGTAAACGACTAGACAAGCTAAAATCGTGAGCTACACCACGCCACCGAAATCGCCCGAGGAACAAAATTTCCGATCGCTCCAGAACCCGTAAACAACTAGAAAAGCTGAAAATCGTGAGCTATATGTCACGCCACCCAAATGTGATGCGAAAAAATCTTCGAATCCTCCAGAAGACCGAATATTTAGAAATGTTGAAAATCGTTAGCTATAGGTCACGCCGGGCAAATGTGCTCGAAAATAAAAATCCCGGATCGGTCCCAGAACTCAAACGATCGTAAAGTCAAATCGTGAGCTATAGGTCACGCCGACCAAATCTACCGAGAAACTAAAATCTTCGAATTCTCCCAAACCCCGGCACGACTAGAAAAGCTGAAAATCGTGAGCTATAGGTCACGCCGCCAAATGTGCTCCAAAAATAAAAATCCGCAGACCGCCCCAGAACCCTACAACGACTAGAAAAGTCGAAAATCATGAGCTATAGGTCACACTTCGACAAAATATGCTCCGAAAATAAAAATCCTGACCGCCTTTATCCCGTAAACGACTAGAAAGCTAAAATCGTGAGCTACAGCCACGCCACCGAAATCGCCCGAGGAAGAAAATTCCCGATCGCTCCCAGAACCCGTAAACGACTAGAAAAGCTGAAAATCGTGAGCTATAGGTCACGCCGACCAAATCGCCTCGAGAAACTAAAAATCTTCGAATTCTCCCAGAACCCGCACGACTAGAAAAGATGAAGATCGTGAGCTATAGGTCACGCCGCCAAATGTGCTCAAAAATAAAATCCCTGATCGCCCCAGAACCCTACAACGACGAGAAAAGCTGAAAATCGTGAGTTATAGGTCGCCGCCCAAATGTGATGCTAAAAAATCCTCGAATCCTCCCAGAAGACCGAATATTTAGAAATGTTGAAAATCGTTAGCTATAGGTCGCCGCAAATGTGCTCGGAAAAATAAAAACTCGGACCGGTCCCAGAACCCCGAAACGATCGAAAAGTCGAAATCGTGAGCTATAGGTCACGCTTTTGACCAAATCTACCGAGAAACTAAAATCTTCGAATTCTCCGGAACCCCGGCAAGACTAGAAAAGCTGAAAATCGTGAGCTATAGGTCACGCTTCGCCAAATGTGCTCCAAAAATAAAAATCACAGACCGCCCAGAACCCCACAACGACTAGAAAAGTCGAAAATCATGAGCTATAGGTCACACTTTCGACGAAATCGCCCCGAGGAACAAAATTTCCGACTACCCCAGAATCGCTGAACGACTAGAAAAGCTGAAAATCGTGAGCTATATGTCATGCTTTCGCCAAATGTGATGCGAAAAAAAATCCTCGAATCCTCCAAGAAGACCGAATATTTAGAAATGTTCAAAATCGTTAGCTATAGGTCACGCCGGGCAAATGTGCTCGAAAAATAAAATCCCGGACTGGTCCCAGAACCCGAAACGATCGTAAAAGCTGAAATCGTGAGCTATAGGTCACGCCGACCAAATCTACCTCGAAACTAAAAATCTTCGAATTCTCCCAAACCCCGGCACGACTAGAAAAGTCGAAAATCGTGAGCTATAGGTCACGCCGCCAAATGTGCTCCAAAAATAAAATCCGCAGACCGCCCTAGAACCCTACAACGACTAGAAAAGCTAAAAATCATGAGCTATAGGTCACACTTTCGACAAAATATGCTCAAAAATAAAATCCTGACCGCCTCAGAACCCGTAAACGACTAGACAAGCTAAAATCGTGAGCTACAACTCACGCCACGAAATCGCCCGAGGAACAAAATTCCGACTACTCCTAGAACTGCTGAACGACTAGAAAAGCTGAAAATCGTGAGCTATATGTCACGCCGCCCAAATGTGATGCGAAAAAAATCCTCGAATCCTCCAAGAAGACCGAATATTTAGAAATGTTCAAAATCGTTAGCTATAGGTCACGCCGGCAAATGTGCTCGGAAAATAAAAATCCCCAAACCGCCCTAAGAACCTTAGAACGACTAGAAAGCTGAAAATCGTGAGCTATAGGTCACGCCGCCAAATATGCTGCGAAAATTAAAAATCCTCGAATCGCCCTAACCCCGAACGACTAGAAAAGCTAAAATCATGAGCTAGGTCACGCTTTGACAAAATATGTCCGAAAATAAAAATCTGACTGCCTCTGTAACCCGTAAACGACTAGACAAGCTAAAATCGTGAGCTACAACACGCCACAAATCGCCCGAGGAACAAAATTTCCGACTACTCCCAGAACTGCTGAACGACTAGAAAAGCTGAAAATCGTGAGCTATATGTCACGCTTTTGCCCAAATGTGATGCGAAAAAAATCCTCGAATCCTCCAAGAAGACCGAATATTTAGAAATGTTCAAAATCGTTAGCTATAGGTCACGCCGGGCAAATGTGCTCGAAAAATAAAATCCCGGATCGGTCCCAGAACCCCAAACGATCAGAAAAGTCAAATCGTGAGCTATAGGTCACGCCGCCAAATGTGCTCCAAAAATAAAAATCAGCAGACCGGCCCTAGAACCCTACAACGACTAGAAAAGCTGAAAATCATGAGCTATAGGTCACACTCGCCGAATCGCCCGAGGAACAAAATTCTCCGACTACTCCCAGAATCGCTGAACGACTAGAAAAGCTGAAAATCGTGAGCTATATGTCACGCCGCCCAAATGTGATGCGAAAAAATCCTCGAATCCTCCCAGAAGACCGAATATTTAAAATGTTGAAAATCGTTAGCTATAGGTCACGCCGCAAATGTGCTCGAAAATAAAACCTTGATCGCCCCAGAACCCAAACACCGTAAAACCGAAATCGTGAGCTATAGGTCACGCCGACCAAATCGCCGAGAAACTAAAATCTTCGAATTCTTCGCAACCCCGCACGACTAGAAAAGATGAAGATCGTGAGCTATAGGTCACGCTTCGCCAAATGTGCCCAAAAATAAAAATCCCAGACCGGCCCCAGAACCCTACAACGACTAGAAAAGTCGAAAATCGTGAGCTATAGGTCGTTTTCGCCAACCGCCCAATATATAAAATACCCGATCGCTACCGGTAACGCCGGAATGACTAGAAAGGTCGAAAATCATGAGTTATAGATCAATCTTTCGCCAAATGAGCTCCGAAAATAAAATCCCCAAACCGCCCGGTGAACCTTAGAACGACTAGAAAAGCCGAAAATCGTGAGCTATAGGTCACGCCGCCAAATATGCCGTGAAAATTAAAATCCCTGACCGCCCGTAGAACCCCGAACGACTAGAAAAGCTAAAATCATGAGCTATAGGTCACGCTTTTGACAAAATATGTTCAAAAATAAAATCCTGACCGCCTCGGAACCCGTAAACGACTAGACAAGCTAAAATCGTGAGCTACAACACGCCACGAAATCGCCCGAGGAACAAAATTCTCGACTACTCCCCAGAACTGCTGAACGACTAGAAAAGCTGAAAATCGTGAGCTATATGTCACGCCGCCCAAATGTGATGCGAAAAATCCTCGAATCCTCCCAGAAGACCGAATATTTAGAAATGTTGAAAATCGTTAGCTATAGGTCACGCCGCAAATGTGCTCGAAAATAAAAACTCGGACCGGTCCCAGAACCTCAAACGATCGTAAAAGTCAAATCGTGAGCTATAGGTCACGCTTTCGACCAAATCTGCCTCGAGAAACAAAAATCTTCGGAATTCTCCGGTAACCCTGGCACGACTAGAAAAGCTGAAAATCGTGAGCTATAGGTCACGCTTTTGGCCAAATGTGCTCCGAAAAATAAAAATCCCCAGACTGGCCCGGTAACCCTACAACGACTAGAAAAGCTGAAAATCGTGAGCTATAGGTCACACTTTCGACAAAATATGCTCCGAAAATAAAAATCCTGACCGCCCTCGAACCCAAAATGACTAGAAAGCTAAAATCGTGAGCTACACCACGCCACCGAATCGCCCGAGGAACAAAATTCTCGACCGCTCCGGTAACCCGTAAACGACTAGAAAAGCTGAAAATCGTGAGCTATATGTCACGCCACCCAAATGTGATGCGAAAAAATCCTCGAATCCTCCCAGAAGACCGAAATATATAGAAATGTTGAAAATCGTTAGCTATAGGTCACGCCGGCAAATGTGCTCGAAAATAAAATCCCGGATCGGTCCCAGAACCCGAAACGATCGTAAAAGCTGAAATTGTGAGCTATAGGTCACGCCGACCAAATCTACCTCGAGAAACTAAAAACTCGAATTCTCCCAGAACCCCGGGACGACTAGGAAAGCTGAAAATCGTGAGCTATATGTCACGCCGTCCAAATGTGATGCTAAAAAAATCCTCGAATCCTCCCAGAAGACCGAATATTTAGAAATGTTGCAAATCGTTAGCTATAGGTCACGCCGCAAATGTGCTCGAAAAATAAAAATCCCGGACTGGTCCCAGAACCCAAACGATCAGAAAGCTGAAATCGTGAGCTATAGGTCACGCCGACCAAATCTACCGAGAAACTAAAAATCTTTGAATTTTCCCAACCTGTGGACGACTAGAAAGCTGAAAATCGTGAGCTATAGGTCACGCCTACCAAATGTGCTCCAAAAATAAAAATCCCAGACCGCCCTAGAACCCTACAACGACTAGAAAAGCTGAAAATCGTGAGCTATAGGTCAGGTTTTCGGCCAAATCTGCTCCAGAATATAAAAATACCCGACTACGCCGGTAATGCTGGAATGACTAGAAAGGCTGAAAATCAAGAGCTACCCCAAACTGGACCGGTAACCTTAGAACGACTAGAAAAGTTGAAAATCGTGAGTTATTGGTCACGCTTTCCAAAATATGTCTGCTAAAATTAAAAACCTCGATCGCCCTGAACCCCGAATGACTAGAAAACTGAAAATCATGAGCTATAGGTCACACTTCGACAAAATATGCTCGAAAATAAAAATCCTCGGACCGCCTCCCAGAACCCGTAAACGACTAGAAAAGCCGAAAATCGTGAGCTACACCACGCCGACCAAATCGCCCGAGGAAAAAATTTCGATCCGCCCAGAACTGCTGAACGACTAGAAAAGCTGAAAATCGTGAGCTATATGTCACGCCGCCCAAATGTGATGCGAAAAATACTCGAATCCTCCCAGAAGACCGAATATTTAGAAATGTTGAAAATCGTTAGCTATAGGTCACGCCGCAAATGTGCTCGAAAATAAAATCCCGGACCGGTCCCAGAACCTCAAACGACTAGAAAAGCCGAAATCGTGAGCTATAGGTCACGCCGACCAAATCTACCGAGAAACTAAAATCTTCGGAATTCTTCTCAGAACCCCGCACGACTAGAAAAGCTGAAAATCGTGAGCTATAGGTCACGCCGCCAAATGTGCTCCAAAAATAAAATCCCCAGACCGCCCTAACCCTACAACGACTAGAAGAGTCGAAAATCGTGAGCTATAGGTCGTTTTCACCAAATCGCCCGTAATATAAAAATACCCGACCGCTACCGGTAACGCCGAATGACTAGAAAGGTCGAAAATCATGAGCTATAGATCGCCTTTCTACCAAATGAGCTCCGAAAACAAAAATCCCCAATCGCCCGGTAACCTTAGAACGACTAGAAAAGTAGAAAATCGTGAGCTATAGGTCACGCCGCCAAATATGTCGCGAAAATTAAAATCCCTGACCGCCCTGAGAACCCCTAACGACTAGAAAAGTCGAAAATGATGAGCTATACGTCACGCTTTTCACAAAATATGCTCAAAAATAAAATCCCTGACC